>LPNX010236665.1:4813-64082 GCA_001517045.1 Pseudotsuga menziesii
ACTTATAACTCCAACAGATTCATGCAAGTAGGAAGGATCAAATGAGATTAGAGGATTCCTTGACCTCTTATTCAAACTTTAATTGAATAGCATCCTATAACTCTGTCCTTACCATGGATGCAACATTTTTAAGGAACTCTTCCAATTTTTGACTCATGCCTACCTTTTTAGAGCCGCCGCTTAAGCGACACTTAGGAGGCAAACCGTCGCTTAAGCGACACTTAGGAGGCAAACCGTCGCTTAAGCGACACTTAGGAGGATAGCAATTTTAGCGCCGTCGCTTAAGCGATGCTTATGCCCATTATTTCAAAAAAAAAATTAATCTTTCTGATTTTTGGCACGGTTAAAATAAAAAATCCACGCGCCGTCGGAAAAAACCGTCGGATTTTGGATCAAAATGTAGTAGTGATGTTTGCAAGTGAAAGTACCTTCGACGAGCAAAGTGGTTTGCTGCGAAGTGGAAAAAGGTACAAGAGAAATTTTGAGTCCTATACCCTAGGTCAGAATACCGAGTCTAACCCCATAAGTCTAGCAGTCTCAGAGCCCGAAGAAACCCCTTCTGTTGGAAACCCTCCAGTAACCCCACAGCGAAGACCTATTATCCCCGAGAACCTGTCGCAGTCTGAAAGTAACCCTAGCTCGAGTATTCGTGTCGCAGGTCAGTCTACCCCAGCAAGTTCCCCCTTGCCTACTACCAGTCCCCCTCCCTCCCCTCCTAGACCCACGATGGCCCATATGAATGACGACACTAAGCTCCCTGTTTTCAAAGGATCTGGATCAGAGGATCCAGAACAGTTCTGGTTTTTATGCGAATCAGTGTGGACTGCTAAGACCATTACGGATCAAGATACAAAAAGAGTAAAACTGGTTACTTCTTTCAGAGACCGCACTCTGACCTGGTTCATGAATTTTTCCAGCACTCAGAACCATGTCTTGGCTGATATAAAAGCAGCAATGATAAAGGAATTTAAGAAGCCGAAATCCGAGTCGCAGTGTATCGCTGAATTGAAATAGATTCAATAGAGGTGCGCCAAATCAGTGTGGGACTTTGATCAAAGGTTCAAAGTTCTGCTAGACCAAGTCAGTTTCACCATTGGACCTGTGCAGCACAAGGAATGGTTCATTGCAGCGTTGCTACCGCATATCAGAACTCCACTCATGCAATAGAAGATTGCTGACCAGCGGGAGGCTCTAGAAATCACGATGAAGCTTGAAACCACTCATGTCAAAGACAATTCTGGTATCGCTCAAATCCAAGCACAGTTGGCAACGATGGCTCTGGACCTTCGCGATATGAAGAGAGGAAAAACTGGTCGCGAAGAGGTTTGGTGTACACAATGTCGGATAGAAGGTCATGCCAAGGAACAGTGTCCTGTGGTAAGAAATTACCTGAATACTGGTGCGCCAAACCCCCTTTAACCCGCAAGTCCTATATTGTGAGCTCTACAGAACAACAGGTTAGCATCGACCTGAAGACTGCTATATTCTACAGAGGTATGGGCAAGTCCCTAAGAACCCTTATTGTAAGTTTTGTAAATCAGTGGGACACAACGAAGATGAGTGTCGCAGCTTTGACCTCATGTGAGAACGCACCTACGGCACCTATCGGGTACAAAATGAGGGACAGAGCAATGATGGCTATGGTTACCGCGGTGGTGCATCAGGTAGAGGTGCTTTTGGAGGTCATGGTCGAGGTGGTATGGCCGGAAGAGGAAGAGGCCAGGTTGTGTGTTACAACTCTAAACAGGCCAGGCATCTAGCGAGAGACTGTTGGAACCCAACTACAACATGTCGATATTGCTGAGCAGTAGATCATGTGATCAAGCAGTGCCCGCAGTTTATAGCTAAGATTCAGGAAAGAAATAGTGCCCCTACTCAGAATATTCAGATGATTTCCATCGAGCAAAGACCTGCCCTAGCCATTAATGTTGTTACCCAGAGTGGAGCTACAATGCACATGCAGAATAAGGAGAAACAGCCTGACGAGGCTTGGGTTCGGAAGGCCCCAGAGAAAGTCCCAGCATTTGATATCGAAAGAGAAAAAGAGACATTCATGGAAGGCAAGAGAGATTTTGCTGCTCCTAGCACATCAGTAGCACCTGCGCAACAACATCAGCAGCAGTCGCAGCCGCAAGAAGCTTCGACGAACAAAGTAAGTACATTGTCCTCCTTTTTACAGAGTTATCTGAAGCTCTTAAGAAATCAGAATGCTTTAAGTGAGTTGCAGAAAGTTATTGCTTCCTGCAAACCTCAGCAAAGTTCTGGTCAGGAAAAAGATGTTAATAGAGTCAGGAGAACTGGCAAGGAAATGAGATTGAATGCTTAGATAGGAGAGTATGATATGACTGATGTTATCTTGGACCTAGGATCAGAGGTAAATGTCTTAACTAATCAAACCGGGAACAAATGGGAAAACCTACCTTGATTGGTCCCCTATACAGTTGAGATTATCCAATCAGCAGAAGATTGTGCCCCTAGGACGATTCCCTAATGTCCCAGTAGATATTGATGGCGTCTGTACTGTAGCAGACTTTGAAGTTATTGAGATCATTGACAACAGCAACCCCTATCCAGCATTGCTAGGTGTTGAGTGGGCAATAGATAATGATGCAGTAATCAACCTGAAGAAGAGACAGATGAATTTCGAAGGGAAAGGACTGAGATTCATAGTCCCATTGGATCCTTCTCAAGGAGAGAGATACACAGAGCCAGTAAGAGATGAAGACCAGGATGTTTTGGACCACATCTAGAATATCACAGCGAAGGAAGAAGATTATGTTGATCCTACTGTCGAAGGTATCATGGATTGGCAGTGTGACAGCTCCTGCATGACAGATTCAGATGATGGCCTAGAGAATTGGCAGAATAGACTGTATGAGCTACATGGCCATCGATGTGCTAGAATTACCAAGTCTCTTAGATGGATTGGCTCACAGACAAGAACCTTACCTATTTTTTATGGTTCGACAGACCTAGAAGATTTTATTGTGCAATTCTCAGAGCATGTACCAGAATCACAGAAAATGGAGACTTTGGATTCAGCATTCAGAGCCACAGCAGCCACATGGTGGAATGGTCACAAAAAGTACATTCCTAGTCGGGAAGCTTGTCGGAAGTTCCTTCGCTTGAGATTTAGGGATCAGCCCCAGGAGGTACAAAGCAGGTTTGATGGAAAGACTAGCCCTCAGGAACATTTGGCACAGTGCTACGAATCATGGAAGCATGTACCTCATGAAGAATGAGTACATAGGTTTGTGCATTCTCTGGAACCGATAGCAAAGAACTGGTACGCGGAGGCTGAGCTTCGCCAGGATACTGTAAGTTGGGATTGTCTTGTTGATAATTTTGTGCTTACCTTTTCTACTAATGAAGTTTGTCCAGCTTTAGATGCAGCTATCAGGTTGATCCATACTAAGGTATTTGTTGATAAAGAAGTAGCAGAATACCGGCCTGATTGGAAAGCACAAGAAGCTCATGCAGTCGAATATTATAACCTCGCAATTGACGAGGATGATGATCTGTGCAATATTGATATTCCTGAGTCAGAAGGACACTGCGACGTACATGGACCAGCAGTCGAAGCCCCTGAAGTGACTCAGCCCCTGAAGACGCAGATAGTCAACATTGGATCAGAAGACCAGCCTAAGTATGCTACCAGTGGAGATTATTGGGATGAAGAAATGGTAAGCAAAGCGACCCAACTTCTCCATGAGTATCAGGACTTATGTCTAATGAAGTTCCCTGAAATAAAAGGAATCATTGAAGCTGTGAATGACATTTTGTCATGGGTAGAAGTCCGACTCCATGTTGCAGATGGTGTCCAGAGGTGTCGAATGTCCTTATTAGGGCACAGCCACAGCTACTGCTTATGCCGAAGAAGGAAAGGTCTATCGAAACTTAAAAAATGACCGTTAGAAGAAATCAAATTTGGCGGCGCCGGTACATTCTCTATATTAACTGCGTGTATTAATGCGACCTTGGAAAATCTGCCGCCGTTTGGACAATATCTCTGTCAGATTTGGTGCCATCAATGCACAGTTATGACATATTTCGTGGATAGATTCTATAAGAAGACACCCACATCCGCGATGTTCACATTTTTCAGTTTCTTGAGTTTTACAATTGCATCCATGTCAGCTGATCGCGAGTTCCAGGAACTGTTGAGAGAGTTTGAGCAGACGGGTTTTCCAAACCTTTTCAGCCAACCACCTGCATCTGCACCTCGTGAAGAAGCTCCCCCAGTGCTGACTCAGCCAATGCAGACACGATCTGCCCAAAATAAGTTTAAGCCTGAAGTATGTTCTAAGCACAACGAAGACTGACACAAGCAATTAGGGAAAACACCAGAGGACCTCGAAATGCCTCCGTCTGGTTCAGCAGAGGTCCCACCTACAGAAGATGAGAACATTGCACCGAAGCGTCCACTGTATCTTCCACCAGTTCGACCAGGAGTTCAGCCACCTCGGAAAACAAAGAAGTTCACAGTACGCACCCCTTCGTTGCCACTAGGTGTGCAGTTGGTTGGGACCATGACAGGGAAACTAGACCGGCTTAAGTATGCCGACCACGACATGAATGATCGTGGGAAGTTTCCACAGTTCGCACCAGGACAATACTTGCATTTCGTCAAATATCCAGAGACTGGCATGACATTGCTGGAAGTAAAACAGTGGGCTGCTGGCTTGGATCAAGCTGGTCTGCTAAAGATGCTCGATGTTCCCCATTTTGGTCGCAGCACACAGATGACCATAGTGGTCAAGCAGCTGCTGGAATTAGTACATGAAGGCCACCTATGGATCGGAGACAAGAAAATTCCTATTAATGGTGAGCTCATTCATAGGATCATAGCCTTACCAGTAGCGGGGCCTGATCCGGGGACCGAATTTCCTTCAAAGCATGAGGATACAAAGCTTGCACAAAGCATGAAGGAACACTTCGGCCTAACGAAGGGAAAATGAGGGTATCACACTTCCGCAATTCAACACCATAATATTCACTTCGCAGTTGATATTTTAGCATGCAAGCTCATGTAAAAGTGCCGACCATATGAAGTGCCTGCCTCGGTTATCAGAATTGCTGCGAACTGTGCCGAAGGCTACAGTTACAACTGGGCAACGTATATCATGAAGGAATTCCTTGAAGATGCTCGCGACGCGTAGGAGAAAGGTAGGCCCTTTCACTATTCATGGTTGATAGTCCTTATCGCCCTGGTAGGATGGCAAGAACCTACTGAGGCGTAGTTTGCTGCTATACCTCTGGACATGCCTGGCGTAGTAAGGTACGCCTCTCTGTGGGTTTCCTAGGATAAAACCCTACAGCAGATGACAAACTGTGTATTTGCCTTTTATATGATGAGTATCTCGTACGAGATCACAAAAACTCCTCGGCTCAATAATGAGCTATTCTCTCAATACGACGACCCAGCCCATTTCAGCGCCGACATGCATCATATTTTCATCCAGGCCCGCACAGATCAAAAGCATCAATGGTTTAAGTTACCGTACGTAGTAACCAAAGAAGACATCCTCATGGTAGTTCAACAGTGGCCAGCTGAATGGCTGAAGGATGCAGGGACAAAACCCACCATTCCAGTTCCCTCAGTTACCAGTGTAGGCACAGGCCCTAGTCATACACAGCAGCAAGACCCCCTTGAAGACAGTGAAGAACAAACTGAGTCGCAGTAGAGTGAAAGCGACTAGGGTGGAGATGATGGCAATGAAGAAGAAGAAGAAGACTCGGTTAAAACTACTTCAGACTTTAATCGGCAGGATAAGCACAAGACACCAGAGCCAAAGGAAGTGAACAAACCCCAGTCCCGAAAGAAAACGAAGACGTCGAAGGACAAGAATATTGACGAGGAGCCCAGCCTGACAAGTGAGAAGCTTGATCATGCTCTATCGAAGTCCACAGAAGTTCTCACCAAGAAATGGTCAGAATTTGAAACTACACATCTGCATGCCATCACCGGTGTAGCAAAGCACATTTTGGAGTTGAAGGACTTCGCAGAAAAATCACTAACTGGCGCTTCAGCAAGCACTGCCCCAGTAAGTGCGCAGCCCGACCTAAGGAAATGGCTGACCAGAGATAACAAAGGCCAAGTGTCGAGTGCGGCCCTCATATTAATGGATGCAGTGTCTCGTTTGGAGATGACTACGAAGGTTGGAATCGATTACACTAAGATGTCCATGACAGAGCTACATCTCTGTCAGTCAACGATTATGAAGGAAATCCAGGCACGAGACCACTATTCACAAATGCAGTTGGAAAATGCCATAAGTCAGTAGCAGGGCTTTGCAATGCAGCTAGAGGCAGCGGAGCAGAGAAAGAGGGATGCAGAACGTAAGTGGATTACCCTGGTACGAGTCTTGGATGAGGCATGTTGAAGTCTTCCTGACTTCGACGTACAGCTGGTGGAAGAACCAGAACAAAGATTAGCCAGGATGAAATACTATGCACAGCAGTCTCGGAGTGAAATAGAGAACCTCAAAGTAGAACATGAGGCTCAGATTGTAGAGCTTCAACTCCGCATCACCCCGGAGAGCCCACCAGAGGTCAGGGAGCAACGCCGAGTAGACATTCAAGCCTTCGCAGCAAAAATATTGGATACTGTGAGCAGCACAGCAAAGCTGCTAGAAGACAGTGTTGAGGCCTGGACCACCCTACAGGAACATCCAGAAGTTGGACAGCTGCAAGAAACCATCAGGAAGCAACAAACAGAGGTTGATACAGTAAAAGCAGAAATTAAGACTATGCCGCCTATGGAGAAAATGCTCAAGGTAAAGCGAAGCAATGAACTCCAGCAAGAAATTGAGTCTTGCAGAGCAAAAGCAACAGAAATGGAAAATTCTATGCAGCCACTTATCAGCGAAGCTTTCGAGTTGAGTACTGTTGTGGACACCCAACTCAAAGTTTTGAAAGAAAATGATGCATTTGCACAGAAAAAGGCCAGCGAAGCATCGGCCGTAGTATTGCAGGCGTTGGTCGAAAAGGAGCAAGCAGCCGACAATATCATGTGTGGTCTCAACAAGCAGTTCACTATCTTCACTGACAAAGTTCGTCTACCATAAGAGCAGTAGAGTGTCCCGGGACGGACCACTGTTGAGTCTTAGGGGCCTGCTGGGGCGCGCACCTTAACAGCCCCTAATTTTTGTAACTCCACGGTTTTTGTGGAAGTTGTAAGCGGATTTATGACTCAAAACAGTCTTAGGGGTGTCAGGGTTTAGTAAAAACCTTCTTTTTGTAATAAGCCCATGGTTTAAGCCCATCGTTTTGTAATAAGTGCACTATAAATAAGCACTCTTGTAAAGAAGTCAGTTTAGGCTTTTGATGTAAGATGAATTGATGCGAANCAGCTATGTACGTGGATGACCTCTGTAGCTGAGTGCGCAGATGGTTTTTGGGTGATAAAGGAAATCTGCAACTGTGTGCGCAGAGGCCTGCAGCTGTGTGCACGGCTTTGAGGACTTGAAGGTATCTGCAGCTGAGTGTGCAAATCAGAACTGTGGTTTTTGTAAAGAGTTGAATAAAACACAGTTCTGTGGACATAACCCCTAAGCTGGGGGTGAACCACATTATATCATGTGTTGTGGCTTTTGTTGTGTTGTTGTTATATTCTTTTATGCATTGATAAATATATAACTGATAAGTAAGATCACTGCTAAATACTAACTTCGCTGGAATTCCCAGTAAAGGGTTAAGCAAGGCACTGTTGTTTATCTAACCATGAAGCTAAATAAGTAACTATTAAAGCTCTGCATTGTATGATTATAATTGTTAGAAGCTAAAGGTATAGTAATATCCCTCTTTTGCTTGCAGAAACCTGATTCTGCGGCACCCCATAGCTGTTTCGGGTGAGACTGCAACTTGCTCACAGGTTGTTGCCGAAAGGGCCAACACTGTGGGTCTTTTGTTGGTGCGAAGTTAATGGTATAAATCCCGGGTCTGCCCTATAGTCCAACACTCTACTAGGACATTATTAAGAGTGTGCACTACTCCCAATATGTTAGTAAAGAGGTTTCATTCTAGATAAGTAGCAATGGAATGTTGTATAGAACCATATACCACTTACCCATTACATGCATATTAGTAGTATATTTTCCATTAATGCAAACACTCTATCATGCATAATACATTTCCTTGAACATATATATGTACACAACTAAACAATGTCATTTAATAAACTAGCTATATAGGAAATGGCAGTTCAAATATTTATCTTTGTTTGTTTGGTAGGCTCCTTCTTGATCCTTATGCCCTTGCAAGAATAACTGGAGCCTTCTACTTCATCATCTGATTATGGGAACCTATCTTTGTTTGTTTGGTAGGCTCCTTCTTGATCCTTATGCCCTTGCAAGAATAACTGGAGCCTTCTACTTCATCATCTGATTATGGGAACCTATGTAGTAGTTCTAAGTGTCACTAACTTCATCCCTTCTTAACCAATATTTAAATGGATAAGAGTATGATTTTCATCTTCACCAGTAGAATTGATATTCCTCATCACTTGAGGAATCTTCCTTTTCTTATTAGTTGGTTCATAATATTCAGTGGTGTGAGCATGATGTCTTTTCTTGTTTGACTTGTTGTTGAAGGAGCCTTTATTTATGGGACAATCTCTAGAGTAGTGTCCCTTCTCATCATAAGTGTAGTGTCGAATATTGGAAGGATATATTCTGAATTTATTTTGTCCTTTGTTGTGATGATGGTCCTCCTTCTTTCTATTATTTATTGGAGTGAACTATGAGATCTTGATCTACAGTTTCTCCAATTTTATATTGCTATGAGTCAATATTCTTCTTGTGTGCATTCTTCCCATAGTCCGATGAAAGAGATTAGCTTCCTTCTTACACATATTCCTTGATTGAATGAATCTTTGTGAAGACTTCTATTTTCTTCTTGATCTGAGATATCTTTGTGAAGTAAGATTGAATTCTTTATGACATTTGCATATTTACATCCTTGACTTTTGTTCTCAAAATCATCTTCTTGTTGATGTTATTTCCTTCGTACAAGCTGGCCATTACATCGAAAATATCCTTGGGAGTCTACAAGGATGATAATGGAGATGGAAATAATCCTCTTGGCTTCAAACTAAGTCCTTCTTGTGCTTTGTCTTAATCTCCCTCATGATCTGTAGCTTCTTCTTTGACATAGTTCTCTAGGTCATGCTTCATCAGGTATGAGAAGCACTCTATACTACCATGCTCGTGATTTTTTGTATCCTTCAATATTTTCCTCAAGCTTGGTATTGTTTTTCATCACCCTAAAAATGAGAATCTCAAATGGAGATAGAGAGAATAGAACATACTAGTGAAATTGCTTCAACTTGATGCTTGCTTGAAATATTTTTGGAAGATTGATTCTGGTGGACCTAGGGTTTGACATAGAAACCCTAATTTTTCAACTTAGGTATCTTTCAGACCTTATTGGATAAAAATATGTGGCTAGTTGAGAAACATACTCATTTTCCCACAACTATGGACAAAACTACAAAATATCTGACGCGCTAGTTTTCCTCGGCAATAGGGTGGACCTAGGGTTTGACATAGAAACCCTAATTTTTCAACTTAGGTATCTTTCAGACCTTATTGGATAAAAATATGTGGCGAGTTGAGAAACATACTCATTTTCCCACAACTGTGGACAAAACTACAAAATATCTGATGCCCTAGTTTTCCTCGGCAACAGTGTTAGGTTAAAAATTGAAAATCAACAAAGTGAGAAATTTATTACATATAAATATGTGCCCTCATAGGGATATTTTTATAGTCCTACTTTTCAACTGATCGGTGGAGGGAAGTGCCTAAAAGAGGAATCCCTAGTTTCTTCAATTTCTTCTGCAGAACTGTCTGGTCCTATTTTTTCTATATCTCCAAAGTTTCTCCTCCTAAAGGTCTGAAAAATTCATCCTGAGATAGACGTGTATCTCTTCTTTCCAACCCCATATTTTAGGACATAATTGGATTCTCCAATTGGGACTTATTCTAAGTTTCCCAAGGTGACTTGTTTTAGTACTGTTCATCATAGTGAACTTGTACGAACTGCCATGTGTCATTGTTTCATCTTCAGGGTCTGAAACTCAAACCACATAAACTAAAGTCTGTGCACTATCTTCAACATCTTGTGAAATTTTATTTTGACCTTCCTATCCCAAGATATAGTAATTCTCCCTAAATCTTTTGTTTGAGACCTGATTTTGGATGAGGGTGGAACCCTGATTTGGAGGAATCATATATCCTAAAGTATAGATAAAATGTGGCTTAAACTTGTACACAATGTAAAAAAATATTTCATATTCGTCATGTCCAAGTTTTATCTCCTTATCCTTCTCCAATCTCAATTTATAGCAAATGTCCCAAGATGACTAGTTTTTGTCTTCTAGGTTTTCAAGCATGAAACCCTAATCTTCAGTAGCTGCAGTTGTAGCAATGTTTCAACTGCACAAAGAATTATTTCAGGGTGGAACTGATACCATGTTAATTTTTCAATGTTTATATAGGATCTAATAAAATTTATCATCATAACATCATAACCATATACAAAAGGATCATTGAAAGAAAGACAAGCACAACCACACAAAAGAACACAAAGATGTATCATGGGAAACCCTCATGGGGAAGAAAACCCAAAAAAACTTAATCAATATAGAATTCAAACAAGTATAGTGTAATACCAAAAGAATAAGAATTATAATATGCCAAGAATAATACTGGATAGCTTCCTCTCTTCCCAGATGGACTGCTCCTTCTCTCTTTATTACAACAGCTGAGTTCTGTGTGTCCAAATGAGGGAGGTGCCTCCCCTATTATACTAATCAGTGGAGAGGCCTAATAACCCAACGGGGTCAATCTCTCCTCCCAATTAGGGCCAACTTACCTTGGGAGACTCAAAATTACATTTTAATAATACTTTTGTGGGTGCTACTGACCCGGCGTACAACAGAGGTTTTACCTCAAGACTTTACATGACCAAATACATCAATGGCATCCCTAATCGGAGGAACAACATCTCCGGAAGGGGTAGTAATCATAATAATACAAAATAGAATATATTATGTGGTTACATTTCTTTAACATGATAACACATGGGGTGTTGATTCTCTCTTATATTGCACCTAGGGTGTTGAAAGCAATTTGCTATTGTAAAAGACATTATCTGCTATCTATCATTATTATACTGAGGAGATTTGTTGGGGTTTTTTACTCTCATTGTTTTTAGGGTTTTACCCAAGGTACATATTGTGTTATGTGTAATTGATTATATGTATTAATATTCTATTGATTTCAAGTACTCAGGTATTTTGCATATAAATTTTTAAAGATCAAATCTCAACCAAAAATTTAATAGTTGGCATTGGATGCTTTCATATGCAAATGCAGGTTAGTCTTGCATAATGTTTTTGCATGCTAACCTATTTATACTTGGATATAATTGAATTTAGAATTCAATATAATTGAATGGTGCTTAGGATAAATATATTGAACAATGAATATATATATATATATTAGTATTTATATGTATCATGCGTTTGCATTGCATCTATTAAGGGGTTAGAGGGTTCATGATGGTTTAATTGTAGAGAGTTCATCCTCGGTCCCTACAAAAAAAATATCAATGAATAAATCTAAATCTAAATCTCAATGACTACAAATAAATATAAAGCCCCGCATGTTGAAGCTTACTATGCCACAATTAGAAATCATTTCAATTATCTTGTATTGGCCTTATTCCAGATTTTTTTTCTAATTTCTAATTAGCTTGTATGGGCTTGGTTTTAGTTCTATTTTTTTAATTTGTAATTAAAAAAGGAAGGATGATGTACATATGTCAATCAACTTGTCTTAATTAAATAAGTACTCCAAAATAGGAGGATGATATGCATAATTAATTCGGTTGGGATTGTTAATTTCGAAAGCATAGTTATTACTAGTAGTTGGAGCTTTAAATATTATAAAATTATGTGTTCAATACATTTGGAGTATAAAATCCAGTCCATTTGGACATTAAAACATTGGCTAATATTTATTTCTGATAACTAATAAATGATATTTCAATAAACCATTCACAATTATACTAAAAACTCAAAATTGCTCCCTTCTAGATTATTAAATAAACTTATCATTTATATATATACAGTTTCCTTTAGCATTAATCATTGAGATAAGGTGAGTATCTTAACCAAATTGTATGTATTCCTTTGATTTGATATGGAATGTATGATCTTGGGTCTCACCGATTTACATGAGTGAATAAACAAAACTTCAATGGTTACAATTTCGTTGTAATGTAGATTATGAGATAGAAAAATAGGTAGCAAATGTCAATGGGATACTACAAATGGCATAACCGATTTGGAATGCTCTCCAGTTGGTGCATTGTCTCTGATCGAGGACTCAATGCCTCAAAGCGCCTAAAGTGATTCTGCTGCTATTTTATCATCCTCTAATTCCATTGTCATTATATTGCTCCACATGTTCCATGACATTTGTAAACAAAGTAGACCACTTGAGCTTGGATACTACATGAAATAAATGTGTAGTACAAACTCACCATGGATACAAACAGAAAAGGAAAGGAGATAAGAAATATAGAATTTTTTTAACCAATTCCAAGAGTACCAAAGATGTTTTGCCATGACATAGGAAATTCTTGGAGCCGCTAGGAATAGGAATAATATGGGATGATGATCTTTGGGAATTTCTAGATAGATATGTGGAGGGATTGGAGACCTTGGGCAACATCCATTGATGGATCATATATTTTGAGCTCAAGTACAATCACAAGTGCATCAAAAGCACAACACAACGGGCTTTCTCTATAGTGAGAGGGAATCCAAGAGCATGGATGATATCCACAGTGTAAGTCACAACGTCCGTGAAAAATGAACATTAAATTCCATAAGTGAGGGATAGCTACAGTATCAGCATCACAAGACTGATATTTGTCATGAACATCTGGGATATTTGTCATGAATGTCCAATTCTCCAGAAATGCAATGATGAGAATTTGAATTCGATGTTTGACATAATAACACCAAATTACATTTGTTTTGTATTGCAAACCAATACATGGTGAAATTATTCCATCTAAATCCACGAAAGAAAGTGCTCAACTTCCGCTACCTTATGTGGGTAACGGGAAATCTGGTCCCCTCATTAAAATATAATGATAACCCAACATATAAATACTTACATGTCCGCCAAATTCAGTGGCTATTCAATATGGCCTTGGAAACAATCCATATTCCTTTTGGCACTCACTCAAATATCTCTTCATATCCAATGGCATCAAAGGAAACATCATTGTACTTGTGTTTGGACCAAGTTGACACATTCTTAATACAACCCAGGTTCATACAACATCATACCGTCAAAACCCAAGATACCGGGTTGAAAGGGTTTTATCCCTTTCAACAACACCTACAAAGTAGATGAAGTCTCACCCAAAGTACCTACAGGAACTGCAAGAACCTGGTTTCTGCAGTGGTGAAGTGGAACCTCACCATACAGAACAATGACAGGACTAACTCTAATAGATCAAAGATTGCGACAGACATCCATATATTTATCTGTGACATTAACCATCGTAATAACATTATAAATAACCATTGTGATGATATTTCATCCATTCATTCAATCATAGTTATTCATTTAACATTAATAAACAAAAATAATTCATCTCACACACACATCATGCACAATAGACACCAATATTTTAACATGGAAACCCAATATGGGAAAAAGCACAAAAGTGCTTGTTTATTATGAAGAGTCACAAATAGAATGCTTTAATTCTATAAACACAACCTAAAGACATTTCTCAAAAAATCCATTGTATCATATTTGTGCACGAAGCCTGCAAATCAACCTCATACTTTGTGGCTCCAAATTAGCTTATTCTTTGACAAACTAGTACATAATTATTCAATAAGGTATAAAAAACTCATTATCTTCTCCAAAAAGGGATAGCTCCAAAAATACCAAACCATTACATATTTATAGGCTCTAATGGTCGTTTTACAACCTGCGCTCACTACCCAATCCCATAAATGTAAGTGGGCACAAAGTCTAATCATTTAAATAAACTTTTAGTTAGACTTCGTTAAAACAGTTGATTTCCCTTGATCTTCGCCTAAAAATTTGGAGTTTCTCGCTTGCCTACCCATTCCGTCGTAGCCCGTTCATACTGTGATTTTTACTTCAAAAACTAGTACCCAGAATAACCAAAACATACATAGGGCCAACAGGCCCCCAACACTCACATGTGGCTCATCTCAAGCCACTTTAGACTGAAATTGTTGGCATATTCAACTTTGACTTAAAGTCTTGGTAGAATTTCTTTACTTCTTCAACCCATTGTTATACTTCTTCCTTCAACTTGTCAACTTCATCAACAAATTCAAAAGTATTATGCTTAGAGCTTTGGACTTGAGCCACTTCCAAAGCATGCTTAATCTCAACATGTGTTGGGCCAATAGTCGTAGAGAGTGTTCAACCTCTTTTCGCATCTCTTAGACCCATTCAGTTCTTCTTTATTGTTGGATCCTTAGTTTTTTAACATACTCTATAATATTTTATTCTCGACAACTTTACTCATCCATTCAATTGGTGGTATATTTTGTAATGAACTTTGCAGACTATCCGTACTTGTTTCAATTATGCTAAGTTTAGTTGTAATACCTTGTAGCTCCACATCCTCCAATAAAGCTCCCTAAGACTAAGAGACCTACTCATAGACCTTTTCATAGTAGGCATTGGCTTGCTTAATTTCTTGAATGACTTCCTTAACACGCGTCTATCTCGCTTCAAGCACTTCAAGAGGTGTACTGGGAACTAGCTTAGCTTCTAGTTCTTCAATATTTTGTCTAAAGCCAATAATGGCTTCCCATAACTACAATATGTTGGCCTCTATGACCATCTATGTCATAGTTACTACTTCTAGGAATTCGCTACAGGCATGATCAATAGCATTCTCTGGTATCTGCATGTCCTATCATAGTTATTCCTTCTGATGTCAAAGTTATGTTGACTCTGTATCTAAAGCAGCTACCTAAATTTTAAATTGATTAATTTTATCATACACTAATTGATCATGTGCTTTGACTTCTTCGGCAGTCTTTTGATGAATATTGTGTAAGATGGACATTAGGAAAACATTCATGTACAAGCTGATATATCCCATATTTTGGACTATGGTATTTAGCTCTGCATGCCCTAGATTTAGCGTTGTAGGAACTATTTTCACTTTCTGATCATTTGATGAAATTTTGACCTCTACATATCTATCGTCAGATAGCCCAGCCTCTGACTTCCTTACTATTTGTGTCTTAGTAGTCTCTAGTGGAGTGACTGTTACATGAACATCCTTAACAACCTTACAGAGCACCTATAGAAGATCATTGACTCCCTAAACAACTATGCGTTTCTCTCATCGGATAGCTTCCAATTTTCTTTTGCAATGTGGCCATCATGTTAAACAACATATTGAACTCATCATTTTTCTATCGCCCTCCAGTGGTTTCTTTGAAAAATGTGTGCTTCTTCTTCCCCTTCTTCTCTAGCATAGTAGCTTTCCACTTGGGCCCCACATTTGGGTCTGTCGGGGTGGAGCCTTGCTCTTGGTCGCTATCGTGGTGTGAGTTGGGCAGGTTCTCTTCATATTTTTGTCGACTCTAGTGTGCAACAGAGTACCTTCCTATCAAGGTTCTTCCTCGACAAACAGGTCAACATCTACGATGGGTAATTTCCATGCTGCTAGCCATTCCTAAACAATGGAATCCAATTATTCTTCAGACAAATTAAATTGTGTCACTAACCATTAATTCTTGGGGTTCCTCCTTTCCTGAAGATAAATGTGTTGGGCCCCCACTGTAAATATCATGAAATTTTGGTATTTTGCCATGATTGAAGCCTCCAACCATGGAACTCTCACTACATGAGTGCACAGTCCTTCAGCATGCATATAAAATTCCACGTTATTGTCCAACTCTGTGTGGCAGTTGTCAGTGAAACACAAGGTCTGGTACCAAGGCCCTTGACAAGGAACATTGACATCCATGCCTTAATAATTTGGTGGCTCTAAAGATTCAAGAATATGTAAACATATTACCTTTTTCCTGGGTATTAACAACATCATCCAGCAACTCAGTCAAGAGGAATGTAACCCAATTCATTTGTACTCCTACAGCACACTACTCTGCCACAACTATAACTCATGCAGTGCACTGTTTTGGCCGCATCTTCCTCAAAATGTCGATGGGAAGTACTTTCGTCGCAAACCTGATATCATGGTCATTAATAGAGGCTATGTCAAAGCCATTCATGTGGCCAAGTGCTTCTCTTGCTCCTTTCATATAAAGAACTATGTAGGGTCTACCGCATCCTTGGGAAACCCTGTAATGATAGAAATCAGGTCTACATCAACTAAAAAATTTGTTTCCAACCAGAGACACCCACCATGAAATAAAACCAGCAATTGTAGTGATGACTTTGGTTGTCTGGACAAAAATGGGGCAAGTGCATCAATGATAAAATGTTGGACCTTTGCAACCCTCAATACCATTCCATTGGGACCAACTCAATTGAAACGCCTTTCGCAATATGCACCTTCTCCATATAATTATCTAGCTAAAATTCTTTATATTTATTCAAGTCATGGTAGGAGAATGATCATTTCTTAAAATTAGGAATGATATTCCCTGACACGTTAACCCCTTTTGGAATAACAGGCACCACCAATGGATACTTAGCATTCTTCTTAATTTGCACATGCGGGGCATCCATTTTCCTGCGGGGTAATGTATCCTAGTAACAATGTGGGATATCTAGAACCAGACGCTTCAGCATCATGGGTAGCTTTATTTCGTCGTTCATGGTTTACCGAACGACTGGATGTTCTCTTCTTCTCAGGGGATTCATTGGAATTTGGACTGAAACAATTTCAAGTTATTCTTCAATGATAGCAATAGCGAGCGTGGCTTTGACAATAGGTCCCCTAGTTGTACTAGTGCTTGACACATTGATTTCCATGGCTGCAATTCACAAAATTCATGACTTACATTCAGGAAAATTTGATAACTATAGCTTTCTATACACTCTTCAATAGTTCACATAATAAGTTTAAATGGCAAACGAACTACCTTTTTTAATCAATTAGTGCACACGGCTATCCTGTCCAATGACGTGGTTAGATAATATGACTAGATATTTGCAACGATTATGAGGTTTCCGACCAATCTATTCACATACTTGGGCCTTTTTTGTTATTTTTGACAAGCTTCTACTAACGCCGCCTCTCATTCCACCATAAAAGCAGTTATTTAAAGTGCATTAATTGCTGACTTGACAGATCAATACCTCGCAAAACCAAACTACGACATGATACCAGCCCCGAAAGATTTCCAAACTTCAACCAATCACTAGGATAGTACCCTAATGAAGTAAAAAAAATAAATTACTTTGACAGTCCTTCCTCAAATATGTACATGACTTTGACACACACAAAAATTCAACACACAAAAAATTTCTTCTTCTTTTTTATCATATATATAGATTCATCCAAGGAATGCTTGGCTATCATTATAAGGTTTTAGTCGGATTTTGTTGGCCACTTTTCCTAACTTGCACGACCTAGGTTCTGCACAGCCCGTTAACCCAACAAATACCCGATATACCGACCCAACAGAGAAAGCCCCGTCCGCAACACCTATAAAGCAGGCACAGTCTCACCCGAGATATCTCTTCGATGGGTAACTGTCGAAACCATGTTTCTGATTGTCGAGGGATTATAGTCCCATGGCTCGCAGCTAAGGAGCTCAACGAAGGCAACAGGATGGCTGGACATAGGATTCAGTCGTGTGCGATCGAGCACAAATACATGTCATCGCAAGCAACTTGTCCTTTCTTTCTGCCTCGCAATTGGCACAACCTATGCGGCGCAGCTGACTCATACCAACCGACCTACGACTCAAGTCGTAACTCAAGACAAAAGTGCACAGGCCGAAATATAGATGTACATTTCAATGACGCCTTTCCAACATTTGTCTACTGATTAAAGAATAACATCAGATATTTGAAGAAACATTTAGCATTATACAGAAAGAAAATAACAACCATTCACATAAACATTCACCACATCAATCATCCATTCAAACAAAATAGATAACGTGGAAACCCATCTGGGAAAAACTACCAAGGTGCTCTTCATCTGGCATGAGAAAAGGGTATAGAACCTTGCAGTCTGCAGGATACAGACTAATCTTAAGATATGTCTCTATGAATCGGACTTATGGTTCTCATGCTCTCTAATTTTCTCTTCTATCGTACCTCTACTCCTAATGGTCTGCGTACACATCAACCAGATCCGTAGCTCAACAACCCCCCTATTACTACCAAACTCTTCCTTAGTCTTCCTTTCCTCTGATATCTACAACATTACAGCAAAAATGCACCCTTCGCCATGGATTACCACTGAACAGACCAACAATCATTGGAAAACTGACCTAAAACATAATTACGATCAATAATAAGCAACTAAAAAGCAACCTTCTAACTATTAAATCCCTCCTATTTATACTATTTTACATGACCACACAAGGTCGACTGCATACAGATAGTCTGTTAACTATCACCATCAGCTGACCCTCAGGCTATAGTTGTGGTGATTATGGCTTGACACAAGGCACTATCAGCCTGACTTACAAATATCCCCTCATACGTGCATAGCTGCAGGCTTACGTTGCCTTAAAACGGCCATGATATGGATTTTGCACCTGTCGCTTTCCATCCGTTATCACTTGCGTGCTCCTGCGCTTGCCTTTCCTTTGCTTCTCACCTCTCCATTCTTCCTGCGCGGGTCCTATGCTTCCTTCGCGATCTTCCTTTGTTTCTGTCGCACGCGTGGCCCAACTTCTTTTCTTGCGCGTGAGCTCCTTCCTTGTACTCCTTTCCCAGGCCAAGAGGCCCCAACACTCACATGTGGCTCATACCAAGCCATGAAGCAAGGGACATATGAGGAGGCACGACCTGCACGGCATCCTTTGCAACAAAAAAAAAAATCTTACGCACCTTGTTCCTTGAGTTTTTTTTTTTTGCGATGTTTCCCGCACCACGGCTTCTTTCCATACTTAGAAGATTTGTTCAGTTACAACACTGATACACGTTCCTTCTTAGCACCATCGAAAGACTCGTAATGGGGGGTTCAATTTCTGAATTTGCTTGGGAAGACAACGTAAGCTATGCGCTTCTCATTGGGACC
Source organism: Pseudotsuga menziesii (assembly GCA_001517045.1). NCBI lineage: Eukaryota > Viridiplantae > Streptophyta > Pinopsida > Pinales > Pinaceae > Pseudotsuga > Pseudotsuga menziesii. Next base: position 24,068 of record LPNX010236665.1, read on the forward strand.
AACATCCCAACAAACAGTAATGTTGTCTTTGCTCTAGGACTCTTGCATCATCTTATCATAGTCTGCCTCCAATTTCACCAAGGGTGGTTAGTGTCCCATTCCAACACAGCAATCCAATTGGCCTTGTTTCTTCCGCCATTCTTAGGCTCCTGGGGTTTTCCGCATTCTTGCTATGGCTTGTTCTCTTTCTATTCGTCCTCGATTTCATATTTTCTTCATCTTGTGCTTCACCACCCTTTTTTCCATACATATGGACTTTGAAGACTTGTCCATATTGAAAACCAGAAAATCCCTACAAGCAAGGGTGGTAGAGGTGAATGATTTGCCAAACTTTGACAAATTTCACCTGAGCAGCATAGAGTACAAGCCGTAACTGGCCCTGTGGCCCTTCCCCATTCCCTTGACACATGGGGACCCCATCTAGATTGCTGGAAAATGAGCCTGCTCACCAACCCTGCAGAATTTGTCAAATTCGGCAAGGACTCTAGTTCTCACCCCGCAGAGTTCGTCAAATTGGGAAATAACTCTGGTCCTTACTGGAGTCCTGTCTGGTGCATTAGATAGAGCTACTAACCTACTAAACTACAAATAGCCAAGGATGACTTCACCAGAGACTTCTAGCTAGGTCGAATTAACTTGCAGACTGTTACCATCTTTCTTGTTCCCATCTTCGGAGATACCCGACACATTGAAGGCTACAAAAACTACTTTAGCCCACAAGGCTGCTCGCCATGACACACCCCAACCCATTTCTAAGTGTAACTGGTTCTCAAGCAGCATGACCAAGTGATGTTTTCTCTAGGGGTGCCCATGTCTTATAGGAGAAGCATTAGGTCTCCTGTCATGTAGGATTATCCAAGTACATCATTAGGACAAGACCTTACTTTGGTGTAACAGATCCATCTTTCAGATTTGCTATGATTAACGACATAGTCATCTTCCGTACTCACAGTCATCATCGAATATTTATGTAATGTCCAGTTACCGTCACATATTTTCCCACACTTGATCCACGTAGGGCGATGTCTTGTCCCGAGCGCCAAATATTTACGGAATCTTGATGCATTTAATAGTCTATCAGTGCTTGCACGCTATCTGGGAACTCCCGCCATTTCTCTTAACTGGTTTGCTGGCGGGTTTAAAGTGCACTATTCTTTCCGTGAAACTTCACGTTTCCACGCACGTTGCATTGGGGATGCCTCTCTTATTGGTTTCCTCATTTTTTTTTTGTTTTTTGCTTTGGTGCCTTGGCTTTAGTTCATGGCATAGATTTAAGTTGTCGGTACATGCTTAGGCTGCGTAGCAAGATGAACCTTGTCCTGGAATTCCTTTACCATCGAACCTTTGCAACTTCTTCTGCAACCTCCTCTACTTGCACATTCAGTTGCTCAACACGGTCAGAATGGCCATGTTCTGATGATTCCACCTCTATTGCTTGTATTAAGTCTTGATTTTTTTCTGTACCAGCTGAATAAAGTCTGTGAGCCACTCAGCTTCCAACTGATGTGCCTCAACCTCACCTTCCCTAGTCGTTTCTCGCTTGCGAAGGGTCTGCACTTCTTGCTGCAGTCTTTTGATCTTTGCATTTCTTACGACCTTTTGTTGGAGGGGCAACTTCCTCATTTCTACCTTTGCAATGCTGATTTTCTCATCTGCTTCTCGTGCATTCCACTTGATTTCCTCAGTTCTCTCATCTTCGAGCAACGCTCCCCAAATGGTAGCAAGAGCATCTACGACCTTGTCACAGAGTGCTTTGCCTTCTTTGATTTTAACAGCAGGTTTAGACGTTGCTCTTCTTCTTTCCTCAAGCACCTCCGGGGGTGTGATTGGCATCTTCTTGGCTTGCAGCTCCTCTACCTGCTGCCCAAGATTCTGTGCAATCTTCACAAGCCTGGTCACTTTAGCTAGGGAATCTTCATCTTATTTCGCTACTTCTGGTGGGAATGCTGCAATGGCATTCTTGATGGAGTCTATGAATGCAATGTGGTTCTGCTCACATGCTAATATTTCCTGTTCTTTTTCAGCAAGAAGGGTGATGCACCCCTGCAGTTCTTACTCTTTATCCTTTAAGAGGGCCTTGCACATCTTTGCCTTCCTCAGCTGTTTTTCCTCCTAGTAAGCAACTACATTTTCCCTTAGCCGAAGTTTGGATGAGGCTACCTGTTGAATGCTATAGAGTTCCTCCAAGGCTATCTTGGAGAAGTCTATCTGCGTGTTGTTATCATCAGAACATAGGCTTGTCTCTACGTTTTCCTCCAGTGCCTTCCTCTGAATTATCACTCTGATTGGCGGCACTAATGCTAGTGTAACTAATGGAATACTGGGATCAACACCATATGTCTCGGCCTCCACTGTATCTTTGACATCCTGGATGGCCTCTATCAACCTATTGAGATGGCCCTCAACTTGGCTAGCAATATTTATTTCCTGCATCTTTAGACTATCAAGGTTATCTTGCATGACCTTAGCAACTGCGTCAGCAAGTTCCTACAAATCATCTTCGTTCAATGTATTTGTGTTCGTTGTTCTATCTGCTTTCTACTTCTTACGGGAAATGTGGCCCTCTTCTTGTTGTGCATGCATCTGTGTTTGCACATGGTCTTGACTTGGTGGGTGGTTTGATGCATGATGGTCTAAGTCATCAATATTATCATTGTTCTCATTGTGTTCCTGCAATGGATCATCTTGGTTATCGCCTTCATACTCTTCGCCATTAACTTGGTGAAGCGGTGGTTCCTCTGCATTCTTCCCTTCAGGCAGCGACTCTGCTAGTGTGGATCGCGCCACTCCTCCTACCAAAGATGAATAATTGCATCCACATCCTCCTCTGTGACCATGAAATATGCATGGTGCACCTGATTGAGTGGGTCCTTTGTTGGTAGGAGAGTTATAGTATGCGCGTGAGATTGAAACTTGATGAATGTAGGATACCTATGTACGGTCGCAGCGCTGATTCTGTGGGACTGTCAGACAAATTCATGTAGTGCCTCTCCGTGGACAAAGAATGCAATGTTGTTATCTTTCTAGCGATTGCTATCTACCTTGTCTTCCCATATATTTTGGTACCTTTCCCCAAGGCAAGGTAGTGGTACATCCATCTAGATATAGTCTGGCGGGTTTCCCCACACAGTGAACGAAATCAAGATCAACAGCCAAGAATAGTGGAATTTGTATGTATCCTTGTGTTGGTCCTGTAGCACATCATCTATGAGTGCGTTCAGCAGGTACTGTGACCAATTGAATTTTCCTCCTAGTGCACATAAATATGCCTGTTCCACCACTGTTGCAGAACATTGAGTGGGTATCATCTTTTGGAACATCTTACAAGATAGGATCTTTGCTGCAATGTGCATGCCTTGGTCCTGGATGGGCCCAATCAAGCAGCCCTAGCCCGCTCGTTGAAGGATATGCTTCTACTTGATGGGGTTACCATCTTTCTTGGTCAAGCATGTCGCAGGATCTTCTCCTTCATTTGGGAGGCCAGTGATTCTTGAAATAAACTCAGTGCCTACAGGATATGGTTGATCCAGCCATAGGAATCCTCCGTGGAAGCAGACCAGTAATTGCTTTACATATGTATTAACTTGTATGTTTTGGCAAAAGTGAGGCATGAACAACATGTTGGTTAGACCTGAGCATGCAAGTCCCTTGACCCAGTCCCTTGGCCTGAGTACCTGGGCGTCACTTGTGGCAGACTGTTCGGCTACCATGCAGTCTGTTATCTGCAATCCTTCCTATTGGTGGGTGTCAAAGTATTGGAACTTCAAACTCGCCAGCTCAGGTAGGATATCTTTTATCAAGGTAACATCATTAGAAATCCTCGGTGATACCAGACTGGTCATCGCCTTCTTTGGGAGATCCCCCTCCTGTGCATCAGTTCTCCTTTGCCAAATTAACACGGGAAAATTGGGTCAACCTGCTCTGTCTCTGGCTCTCTCTGTGGTAGCACGCCTTCGTTCCTAATATCTTCTAGTTGCTCGCCAACATGTGCCTTTCCTCGCTCTTCCTGAGTGGCCGCAGTCTTGCATTTTCTCCGTTGGGGTGGTGGTTTTACAAACGCCTCTCCTAGTTGCGTCACACTGGGGTGCCTCAGCTCTCTATCGAGCACTACTGATGCTTGTTTCTTGTGTGTTCTTTCCATGGGGTTAGTCTCTGGTTGATGCTATGGTTGTTGTACCGTATATGATTATATTTCTCGCTCCTCATCAATGGGGAAAATAGAGATAAAAGTGGCATCTGATGCCTCACTGTCATTGGGGATGTTAATTACCATGGACGCCGATGTAATGGAATAAGGATGGCAAGGTTTAGCTCTATAATCATGTGGCTCTAGTTTTCACTATGTGTAACAAAGTGCTTGATGTGGAAGACAAATATTTACACAGTCCTCGGTGTTCTGCAATCATCATTTGACAGAAGGTCGAGGTTTAATCAATTTCTCGGATGGCTTCTGCCGACACTTTCTGCATTAATTTATGTAACTTTCTTTTTGGGTTGTATCTGTCAGGCTAGTTGTGGCAGTTATTCCAAGGATGGGTGATGGGACCAAAAATTACACCTCCCTATTCCTCATACTGTGTCAAATTAATGTCACATAGTTGTCACGGCTGCCAAAATCCTTGTCAAAGATTCACAGTTTAATGTTGGCCAGCCTGTCATTCCATATTTTTGCATCCTTTTGTCGCTTTTGCTTTGTCCAGCATACTAATGGCCTTTTTCTTTGTTCACTTTATCTATGCTTCCTTTTCCTTGCTTGAGTTTGCTTGGTGACTTGATTCTTGCGTGCCTTGTTGCTTGCGCTTTTATGCTGGTTCTGCCGCAATTCTGCAACAGAGTAGATTACGTATTTCACCCTCTCAAAGTAGATTACTTTTTTTTATGCATAACCCGAGATGTTATGCATGTCGTAGCATGGCTTCAGGAGACTGTTGTTCACCATACCCACGACATGGGTACCATCTAATCTTCTAAATTTTTTATGCGCCCGCATCAATAATGTGCGCGATCCTATATGGCCCTAGCCACTGTGTGTTTAGCTTTTCCAGTTGCTTGAACCATTTGTTGTCATATCGTAAGACAAGTATTCCTTCTTCAGATGGCTTAACACTGATATATTGATCATGCCATGCCTTTTGTTGCTGCTTACTCAGTTGAGCACTTAGTCGCAAGGGTATTTTCATCTCCCCTAAGTCTCTCATTATTCCCCTCATTTCTGCGAAGTTGGTATGGAATAGGTTCTGATATTCTTGCAGTAGATCTGCAATCTTTGCAACTAATTCGTCATTCCAATAATCTCAGCTATTGGTGAACTTTGGGATCTTTGGTGATCTGATATGTACTTCCTTGATTTTTAGGGGATGAAGGAACTGACCACTTGAAATGCTAATTCCTTCTACTTCTCGTGTGCCTCTCAATTCTGGTCTACTGATATCAATTGGATCATTATCTGGGTCTCTGGTTATACCGTACTACATAATAGTTGTGCTGAAATGGTGAGAATTGGCCTCTTTCTTAGGGGTCTCCTTAACTATACTCCTTTTTTCCGTTTGAAGCACAACGTCAACTATAGGGTGTTCGTCAGCAAATTCAACTGTACCCGCAGTCTGCTGGAATCCTTATCACAGCTCTGCATAGGTATACTAGGTTTCAGGTGTCATTTCTAGTGTATATATGAAACCTTCATAGGTGGGTAGCTCCCTTGACTCAATATGCACCCGTCGCACAGACCTTGTAATTCTTGCACACCTTCTCATAGAGACTTCATGTAATCTATTTTTCCAACCCTCTAAAGCCTCACCTGATTCAGATGTACATGAACTCATGCATCTCCAGCTCAAGTTTCCATCTGTTGTCAGATTGGTATAATATTCTTGCATAGCTATGACATTATATATCTGGTCAAGGTAGTCATCATGTCCCTCAGTATGGACAGGCTCAACGTATTTCTGTCCCTCAAATGGATCGATGGGTGATACTACCCCCATTTCCTCATCTTCAAGTGAGAGGATTCTTTTCTTAAATTTTATAATGGTCTGATTGTATATGGCCCAATATATTCCCAGTAGAGCAGGGTATGGTTTTGTGTCATCAATAATGTTAATGACTTCAAAGTCTGTGAATGTGCACCAATCCTTTGACATCGATGGGTACATTGCTGAACCTACTAATGGGTAGGACCTTCGCCTGATTGGAAAGTCACAACTAGATAGGAGACTAGTCCAAGCGCATCTTGCCCATACTTTCCCATGTTTGTCGTGTCACAATATTGACATCTGAGCCAAGATCCAAGATGATATAATCCATGTCGTAGTCACCTATCTGCGCAGTCATCCTTAACTCGTGGCCAATTTTACAATTTTTCTGTACTTGGTTAACTTTCTTCTGGGGTTGCGATTCTACATAATTCTCTTCCTTCATTGCTTGCAGTTCTGCAATAGCATATTTATCTTGCATTAGTGTTAAACAACTTGACAGAAAGGTTCTGATTTTACTAACCTTTGGTGGAGCCTTCTTTTGCAATATGTGTTGAAACCGTTCATGCATGTCCTTGAATTCCGTAGAAGTCAACAGTACTTCTGGGCTGATGAATTTTGATTGTACATCCCAGAATATTTCTTCATGTTTCTGGACAGTCGGTGGCTCATTTTTCTGCGCCGCAGGTCTCACTTGTGGCTATGGTTGCTCTTGCGGTTTATCCGGGTCTGCTCCAGTCGTCGCACCTCCTTGAGTTACGACAGTGATGTTCAAGTCTCATGGTTCAGCTAAAATCATCTAAACATTCACATTTGGATTTGGGTCTGGGTTCTGTGGAGGGTTAGGTGCTGCAATGGTCCTTACTTGCCATTTTGCAATCAATTGTGGACATTGTTCGACATTATGGTCTTGTCCCTTACAGTATGAAAATGTCTTCATAGGCTCTAAACAATCTTTAGCATAGTGACCCAGTTTTCCACAATTATAGCACGTAACTTGACCTCTTCCTCTACCAAATCCTCCACCTCCACCTCTTCCTTTGAAGCTTCCACCACCCCTTCCCCACAGGTGTGGTTGTTGTGGTGGGTACTCGTTCTTCCCGTAGTGTTTTTGATAGGGATTTTGTTGCGCGTACGACTGCTGAAGCGCGCACAGTGGTTGGTATAGGTTAGGTGGGAACTACGCAAGCTGATACGAGGCTTGTGCATGTTCAGTTTGAGATAACCCTTCATTTTTCAATAAGTAGGTGTCCACAGTATTTTCTTTCAAGACATGATTGCTCTACAATCTTTCTCATCATGTCCTACTAATTTACAAAATTTACATAATAGGTTTTCGGGGGTGCTTACAACTTTTTGCAAATATAAACATTCTTCATCGCAATGGATTCTTGACTGGCATATGCGACACCATGGTAAGCCATGGCCATTTAATGGGTTGGGTGCACTTGATGCGATGTAGTTCAGGAAGGTTGGACAGTTATCCTTAGTGTGTCCGTCCATCCTACATTTTGTGCACCATAAATATTCTTCTGCTTCTTTACCCTTATTGATGTCTTGAAGTTGTATCATCATATTGGCCAGCTACAACTATATTTGCACCATCCCTGTGGCACCGTCGCCAATGGGCGAGGCTTCTAACTTCATTGCCAGTTCTAGTGCTTCTATCTGTGATTCAATATTTTGCTGCATTAACAGCCCTCAGATGTGTGGTAGCAGCACAGCAATAAACCACTCTTTATGTTGCACATCAGACATTTGGAAACCTACTTTATCCATCATCGTCTTGAACCATTGATCAAAGTCCCACATGGTTTCTGCTAGAGCCTGCTTAATCTCCTTAATCTCAATAATACATTGTGACTCCGATTTAGGTTTCCTGAACTCAGAGATCATGGCAGCTCGGATCTCTTCAAGGGTCTTCTGGGTGTTTCGATTGGTGCAGCACAAAACTTCATGAACCAGTCTAGCACACAACCCCTCAAGGTCATGATCATCTGCGCTTTCTTTATGTCTGCATTATGGAATAAACGTACCATCCAAACAGCTTCACAGAGGAACCAATGCTGCTCCAAGTCCTCCATTCCATTCCCATTAAATGTGGGTAATATAACATCTATCGCAGCCACTGAGTTGGCATCGGGGTTTTTTGGTTTAGGATTCACAGGGGGTGTACCTTCTTGCACACTAGTTTCAGGGATAACACTACCTGTATTAGCAATCCTTTATGGGGATGGAACTCTAGATATTACCTCTCGTGATATTGTTGGGGTTATGTAGTTACATCCTAACCTCGATGTCCCCTCAGAATCCCTAGAATATTTTGGTCCTTTCGAAATCGAGCTATATTCCTCCTCTTTGTCACAAGACCCTTAATCTTTGTACGACTAAATTTCTTGTTCGATTCCCTCGAACAAACTAGGATTCCATCATCCCCTTTCAGTTTTCCTTCTTTTCCCCAATCTAAATATTCTCCCACTCCTTAGGACTCCAACTTCTATTTCAGGTTCTGAGCTTCCTGGGAACATTTCAACTCACCTCTTCCCACCTTCTCAATAGGTCATCTGTGACATATCCTCCCTCTTTGGTGTGCCACTCAACTAAGCTGCAAAATACCCTTCTCGTAGGCAAGTATCTTCTTTGGGGTCCTTGGAAAAAATTCTTTCAGCTTCACTAGATGAGGTTATAGTATCTACTGCAAACTCAGTAATATATCCTTCCAATATACTGTCAACCCAAAAATCAATAGCTCTAGAAATAGGGTTACTTACGTTGGTTACCTCATGAACCAACTGATCGCCCCATTCGACAATCTCTTTTCTTTGAAAATTTTTCTGATTAGTCACCAATCTTGACAACCATTCATGTAGTAAAATGGGGAACTCAGCAAAGAAGATCTCATCAATATCAGAATATATATATTCGTCTATCTAGTTCTCTACAGTCAACCGTGTCCCTGTGCTCTCTTATTGTGTGAATACTAGCGTTTTAGAATCCAGCGAGTCTTCTATCTCCTTCTTCGTCGGGTGCCACAACATTTCCCTCGATTTGATCAATAGGGTCCCGGCAATGGAACCATCTGTTGGCCACTTTTCTTAACTCATGCGACACAGGTTCTGCACATCCCATTAACCCAACAAATACCCAAGATACTGACCTGACAGAGAAAGCCCCGTCGGCAACACCTGCGAAGAAGGCGCAGTCTCACCCGAGATATCTCTTCGATGGGTAACCTCTGGAACCATGTTTCCATGATTATTGAGGGATTATAGTCCCCTAACTCGCAGCCAAGGATCTCAATGAAGGCAACAAGATGGTTGTATAGAGGAGTCATTCATGCGCGACTGAGCACAAATACATGTCATCGCGCACAACTTGTCCTTTCTTTCCACCTCACAACCGGCACAACCTATGGGATGCAACTGACTCATACCAACAGAGCTACGACTCAAGTCGTAACTCAAGACAGAAGCGCACAGGCCGATATATACATGTACATTTCAATGACGCATTTCCAACATTCGTCTACTGATTACATAATAACATCAGATATTTTAAGCAACATTTAGCATTATACAGAAATCAAATAATAACCATTCACATAAACATTCCCCACATCAATCATCCATTCAAACACAATAGATAAGGTGGAAACCCATCTGGGAAAAACCACCAAGGTGCTCTTCATCTGGCATGAGAAAAGGGTATAGCACCTTGCAATATACAGGATACAGACTGATCTTAAGATATGACTCTATGACTTGGACTTATGGTTCTCATGCTCTCCATTTTTCTCTTCTATCTTACCTCTACTCCTAGCGGTCTGTGCACACAACAGCCAAGTCCGCAGCTCAACATCCCCCCTATCACTACCAGACTCTTCCTAAGTCTTCCTTTCCTCTAATATCTACAACATTACAGCAAAAATGGCACCCTTCACCATGGATTACCACTGAACAAACCAACAATCACTAGAAAACTGGCCTAAAACATAATTACAGTCAATAATAAGCAACTAAAAATCAACCTTCTAACTATTGAATCCCTCCTATTTATATTATTTTACATGACCACACAGGGTCGACTGCCTACAGGCAGTCTGTTAACTGTCACCATTATCCATCCCTCAAGCTATAGCTGTGGTGATTATGACTTGACATGAGGCACTATAGGCCTGAATTACAAATATCCCCTCATTCGTGTGTAGCTACAGGCTTAAGCTGCCTTAAAATGGCCATGATCTGGATTCTGCACCTACCACTTTTCGGCCGTTATCATTTGCACACTCCTGCACTTGTCTTTCCTTCGCCATGCACCTCTCCATTCTACCTGTATGAGTCCTTCGCTTCCTTCGTGATCTTCCTTTGTTTCTACCACGTGCACGGCACACCTTCTTTGCTTGCATGCGAGCTCCTTCCTTGTGCTCCTTTCCCAGGCCAACAGCTTTCATTCACTAATCCTTCCAGGGGCGCCCCATCTAACTTCTATAACTAAATTGTTCCCCCCTTGGTGATGAAATTTACAATATACGGTCCCATATAGTGTGTCTGAAGCTTACCAGGATGTTTCAAAAATTTGTTGTCGTAGAGGAGAACTAAATACCCTCGCTAGAAGTGTTTCTTCTTGATATGATTGTCGTGTCAAGCCTTATGTCACTCATTTTCAACTTGTTGTTGGATTCTAGCAATGAAATGGTCTTCTTCTAACTGGAGTAACTATGACAATATATATTTGACTGCATCGGTATCAACCATATTGGTGACAACAACTACCCTCAGACTAGGAACAATATATTCCATGGGAATGAAAGCCTCTTTTAAATAAACTAACCTGAATGGTGTTGTCTTTTCAACTTCTTATAGGTGGTTTGATAAGCCCATAATACCGCGGTTATTTTTTAAGTACTAGTCGTCACAGTTCACATTACAAACTATAGTAAGTGCATTCTCCAGAATTTTGTTGAAGGCTTCAACAATGCCATTTTCTTAGTCATGATAAAGTGTACTTTTTCAATGGTGTATCTAAAATTCCTTTGTAAGTGATTCGATGGTTTTATTAACAAAATGTGTACCTTGGTCACTTAGCATAACTCCGGGACATCCAAACCTAGTAACTACATTCTTGAACATAAATCTTGTAACAGTTGTAGAAATACAGTCCTTCACCGAGGCAGCCTCAACCCATCTAGTCAAATCATCAGTCGCAATGATTATGTATCTATCACCTTTTCTCTTACCTAGTGGGTTAGTAGGACCCAAAAAATCTACAACCCATTTATCAAATTCCTACAATGTTACCTATGGAACTAGATGCATTTTATCTCGTCTTGATGGCTTTCCCTTTCTTTGGAAAACATCACAACTTCTACAATATTCAAATGCATCCCAATGTTGTGTGGGTCACCGCAAGTCGGCCCGTAGTATCTTCTGAGCAATTGCTCTCCCCACATAATGGCCTCTTGCCACCCCATCATTAGATTCTTGTTAAATAAATGTAAATGTGAAATATATTATGTTTTGTATTATTATTTTTATTACCCCTTTCAGAGATGGCGTTCCTCCAATTAGGGATGTCATTGATGTATTTGATCATGTAAAGTCTTGAGGTAAAACCTTCGTTGTAAGTCGGGTCAGTAGTACCCACAAAAGTATTATTAAAATGTATTTTTGAGTCTTCCAAGGTAAGTCGGCCCTAGCTCAGTTGGGTTATTAGGAATCTCAATTGATTAGTATAAATAGGAGAGGCACTTCCCTCATTTGGACAAGGAGAACACTCAAGCAGTTGCACTATAGAGAGAAGAGACAGTCCATTTGAACGAGAGGAAGTAGTCTAGTCTTGTTCTTGGGTCTTACAGTATACTTGGATGAAGTCTATATAGAGGAATTTTTCCTGGGTTTTCTTCCCCATAAGGGTTTCCTAGGATAAATATTTGTGTTCTCTTTTGTTTTGCTGTGCTTGTTATTCTTTCAGAAATCATTTTGTTTTGGTATAAAACCTTTTAAAATCTTAACATGGTATCAAAGCTAACATGAAAGAAGACATTGCACAGTATCTCATCCAGAAATTCGACAAGACAGGGTTTACTATTCCGGATACCTCCCACCACGGATTAGCTGGAAAATAAGGTTCATTCAACTCTCCCTAGGAGGGCGTGTCTTTCTGTCGAAGCAGTTTTTCATTCTAAGGATTTTCACTTTTTGACCTACCATTGTTTCCTAGAGGAACTATGGCATCAGATTTTTCAAGGTTCTATCCTCAAATTGCATAAAATCAAGATACAGTCTAACTCGTCTTGGGGAGGTGCATCTTTTTCTCCTCTCAAATATATAAGTGGTCATAGTTGGAAAATTAGGGTTTCCTAGTCAAACCCTAGGTCATCTTGAAGTTGGTTCCAGGAAAGGTCCTCAAACTAGTAAGTATTATCTCCTATATTTCCATTTGAGGTTCTCATTCATTAAATATTGTTGGGCTCGGGGTAGAAGGGAAGAATTCATATAGAATTCTGCCTAAGTAAGGGAAAAAGAGTACAAGGAAAAAGAAGAAGGAGCTGCAACATACTAAACAGCATGAAAGAAAAAGGGAAGGATGTTGCGACAAAAGAGGGAAGATAAGGAGAAATGTAAAGAGAAGGCGTGGGACAAGGAAGTTGCACCAGTTTTGTAAGCTATGACAAAAGGATAGAGAAAGAGATGTGATGACATGGCAGAATATTCACGGAAGTAGGTATACAAATAAGGTAATGGCTAGAAAGTGATAGTAAGGCATGATGCAAAGAAGCAGCAGCCCTTAGCGGTCGTGGGTACAAGCTTGGATGAATCCGGTATAAACCACATGCGTAAAGGCATTTTTGTAATTCAGGATGATAACGCCTCTTTGGTCGTATTTTGTTAGAATAGGAAAGACAACCTGTGGGATGAAGATAGTAAGTCGGTTGAGATAGCAACTATAGCTCAGTCTGTTAGAGTCTCTATCAAGTCATGATTGAGTCTGTAACAAGCATGTAGGGGACTATATCAAGTTTGTAATAAGGCTATAAAAGGAGAAACCCAAGTGGTACATGGGTTAGCTAGTCAATCAGTTATCCTATTAGCTAGTTCTTGTTCAGACGATTTTTGAGATGAGTAGAGGATACAATAGTTTTGAGTAGGTAACTCTGGAATAGTTAGTGCATCAGAGTAGTGGGTCTGGAGATGAGTGCACAGACAGATAGAGAAGTTCAAGTCGATCCAATCTGTGTGTGGATCACTAAGTAGGAGTAGAGTAGAGCGTTAAAGATAGAGAAGAATAGAGAGCATGAGAGGGAGAAGAAGTCTGTAGATATAGAAGAGAAGATATTGAACAAAGTCTATAGCTTTATGTACAGACAAAAGGTGCATCTATTTTCTCATGCCAATTCCAAATGAAGAGCACCTTGTGGTTTTTTCCCCGATGGGTTTCCACGTTACATGTTGTGTATATGCATGAATGTTGAGTAGCTTAGACAAGTGCATATTTACTGTGTTAAATGATTGATTGGGCATTGTGATTTAAAGAGATAACTGTATGAATGTTTTTTTTCAAGTAATGAATATATCTATGATGACTTTTCACTATGCATTTGCATGAGATTGCATAAATAAGGGAAAGTAATACTTCAGTGTTGATATATAAAGTGAAAACCTCCAACCCACCTTCCCAGTATTTGTTGGAAACCTTGGTGCGGGTTCAAGGACTTTAACACCCTCTCATACAAACTGCGGAAACATGGTTCTGGAAGTTACCCATAAGAACTGAGATATCTCAGGTGAGATGGAATCTGTGTCGTGAGTGTTGTTGGTTGGGCTCTGCTCCATCAGGACGATATCTTGGGATTTGTTGTGCTGACCAAAGAGAGGGGTTTGAACCTGGGTCATGGGGGAAAAAGGCCAACAATTGGTTCCATAGTTGGGGCACTAAAGTGTGTGGTGAGGGACATGTTCTGGCATCCCACGAAACCAAAGATCCAAAGTTGGGTGGATGCAAAAGAGCTAGATTTTGCATAGAAAGAAAGTGAAGGATCTCAGTGGATGTTGGTGAAGTGCTTAGAAAGGTACATATATTTAGAAATCTGCAAGATTTTCTTTGCCGAGTTCCTCATTGTTTTGTATGAGTGGTTGTTTAAGTTGACAACCCAGAAAAAGAATTTTCAAGGAGGAGAACCAATAGAGTGGACTCCATTCTTGATTGGACGGCTGAAAAGAATCAATACCCCTATATCAAGGGCTATGGAATTTTGGGTATATAGTATCATAGAAGGATATATCACTGAGTTTGTCGTTGACACGATAACCTCATATAGCGAGGCTGAGAGAAAAATTTTCCAAGGACCACTCAGTCAACATCTCTCATCTTGGAAGACATGGATTAAAATGCTCATATGTGAAAACGGAATTCGGTGAATGATAGATTGAAAAGAAAAGGGTGGCTATTGTTGCTAGGAAAATGCACCTCTTCCTTACAAGATTTGTTCCTTTGGGCTTGAATGGTTCAGATCTATAACAAATGAGTGACGATAGAGATGGAAGACTTCCCCTGGAGCTTGTAGATATATGGAATGACTCCTTTGGCTATTATGTAGTGTGATGTAGTTGTCTCCTATGGTAATGAATCTCCACGAATGTACCTTCACAAACACATCAAACAAACAATCAAGATAAAAGGTACCAGAACATAGTCTACAGTTCCATATTAGTGACTAAGGAATCCAATAGTAAAATGAATGATTGCAACATAATAAATTTTACAGGAAAGGAACCAACTTTGCATTAAAACTAAACAAGAAATCTTACAACCATTGCCTTAGTGTTGTGATGCTCCTTCACATGCCATGCCTTTTCCTTAAAGGCTCCAACTTGTTCCTCTATGCTCACCCTAAATTTGGCCAGAACCTCAGTGCAACAACATAACCTTTCTCTCTCTCAACCATGGGGAATGAGCCAGGTTTTATAGGCCTTGGGAGGATAGGGATGATTGAGAAAATGGTGGGTGAGGTGGAATGGAGATCCTAATAGGTGGGATCTCGAGTCCAGGTGGTCCATAGGAGTAGGGATGAGGGTGCCATGTAGTCTTTCTTCGAGAAGCTTCGTGAATCTTCTCTTTTTCTCTTTTAAACTTGAGCACCATTTTCTTCCATGCATACAAAGCGTTACTGGGGTGGAACCGCTCTTTGATTAAGGGGTATAGGTGGTAGCACCGCTTATTTTCAAGAGACAATGTGCATTACTTAAAAGGGTAACACCTTTTGCATTAAGGTAAAAGGCGGTGATGGACTTAAATATGGAAAATAGGAGTTTGGGCCAATGTCCAACTTCATAGTTTGGGAATTGAGGGAAACTTTTGATGTTTTAGGACTCAACACATGATGGTGATGAGATTTATGTGTAACATCTATGTCTCAGTAGAACCCTGAAGTGATATTTTCCCAAGAGAAGGTGGAACTGAACTAGAATCTATATTTTTGAGAAGCGAAAGGAGATTCAGGTCCGGTAAAAGATGAAAAACTCTATTCGGACGAGGTAGTTACAGCACAGAGCAAGAAGGGGAAGGCTACGCATTTACATCATACCTATACGAAGGCTCATGTGATGAGGAAGAGGAGTACCAGCCAATATCAGAGGGAGATGAATAATCCGAGGAGTCTAATGAAGCTCTGGAACTAGAGTGTATACTCAACTCACCTACGGTACTAGAGGTAAGATCACTACACCAATCTCCAAGTATTTCTGTAAATATGAATAGTACTAATGCTATAAATAGCGGACAAGGAAGTCAAACTAGTACACTTTTTTTCCTATTGTACCAGTAGTTAATACAGTACCAATCAACCCAATGGATGGAACTAACATTAAGCTCCCAATATTCAATGGGAATGGGCTGGAAGACCCAGAATAGCATTGGTTTTTGTGTGACACCATCTGGACTGCACGACGCATCCAGGACGAGAACATCAAGAAAGCGCAAATGATTACGAATATACGAGGTCGTGTGCTAGACTAATATATGAAGTTATCCATAGTACCAGTGGGAGTGGTCCCAAAGACACTCAGTGAGATTAGACTTGGGTTAATTGATGAATTTAAGAAACTGAAGTCCAAGTCACAATACATTACTAAGATCAAGGAGATCAAGAAGCTACCAACAAAGTTTGTTTGGTATTTTGACCAGAGATTTAAGACGTTAATGGCCAAGGTTAGTTTTCAATTGTCGAATGTGCAACATAAGGAATGGTTTATTGTCACCTTGTTTCCACACATCTGAATGCCATCGATGCAACAAAAACTAGTGCTGCAGATAGAAGCTCTAGAGATAGTTGTGAAGTTAGAAGCCTCTCCAGTTGGAGACACTGGCTTGGGCATGATGCAAATTCAGTCGCAGCTGGGCAATCTTACAGTGCAGCTCCAGGACATCAAAAGAGGCAGGGAAGTTCAGGAGGAACTATGGTGTACTAGGTGCATAACAGATGGACACCATAAGGATAATTTCCTGGTGCTAATGAATTATGTCGCATCTGGTGCACCGAACCCATTAAACACCCAAGGAAAACCTTGGTGTAGAGTATGCTAAACTAGAGGTCACAAGCCTGAGGAATGTCTGTACTTGCAAAAGATTGTAAGTGCACCTGCTAGTTTGTATTGTAAATTTTGTAGATTGGTAGGGCATGATGAAAAGGATTGCAGATCCTTCTAGCTGCTCCAATAGAAAACTATGGATACCTACCTAATGAAGAATGAGGAACAAATGCAAGCTGAGTGAGCATAGTCTCAGTATCAGCCTACGCAGTTTCAACAACAACAATATCCTTAGCCAAAATACCATCCAAACTAGTATCATCAACAACAACAATACCCTCCGCAAAGGGGGGGTGGGAACTTTAGAGTTCGAGGACAGCAACAAGGAGGAGGATTTGGTCAAGGAAGAGGCCAAGTTGTATGTTATAATTATGGGAAGCCAAAACACTTTACCTGAGATTGGCAAAGTCCTGTGAAAAATTGTACATATTGTAAAGCATTTGATCACACTATCGAACAGTGTCCGCAACCATTGTGAAATGACAGGCTAGAATTGTCGTTAACCCCAACCTAGCGCAAACTATGAACCCAAACCCCAATTTGAATATTCAAATGATTTGTGTCGAGCCAAGACAACCCAACCTTGTTGTAGTTACAAGAGGAGATGTTACGACACAAAAGAAAGCTCTGCTAGATGTCCAACATGAGAAGGAAGTCTTCTTGGAAGCGCGACAAGACTTTGTTGATACTAATTAATCGTCGACATCAAGACAAGTGAGAGATATTCCCAAAATTTTTGAACAACTAATCAACAGGTCGCCCACTAAAAAGGTTAGTAAGCTCAAGGACTTTTTCAAAAGTTGTTTAACAATAATCCATGACAAAGATGACGTCGCAGAGTTGACAGCACTCATAGAAGACAACACAGCAAATATGCACCCTAAAAGAAGAGTCAACCAAGTCAAAATAAAATGGAAGACAGGATGATAACTATGAATAACCGCGCAAATAGAAGATTATGATATGGACTATATCATACTCGACATGGACCCAGATGTCAATATATTGACAAGACAAACATGGGAAAGAGTGAATAGACCGCGACTTGACTGGTCTCCTATTTAGCTACGGCTTACAAAGCAGTCGAAGGTTCTACCAATTGGTAGACTATCCCACGTACCCATGGACGTCGAAGGCTTGAGAACATATTCCAACTTTGAGGTCATTGACATTGTTGATGACACAAACCACTATACTATGCTTCTAGGGATTGATTGGGCGATCGAAAACCAAAATATCATAAACTTTGAGAAAAGGATCTTGTCTTTCAAAGATTCTGAAATAAGAGTGGTTGCACCCATTGATCCCCTTGAAGGGCAGCGATATGTCGAGCCTGTGCATAGCGAAGGGCAAGAGAATTATCTGGACCAGCTGTATAACATTATGTCTTCAAAGGAAGATTATATTAACCCTAGTACTTACGGAAACTTGGCAGTGTAAGATTGTGCATGTATGACTCAGGTGAAGCCCTAGAAAACTAGAAGAAGAGGATACATGAAGTCTCCATGCGCAGATGTGCGAGAGTTACAAAATTTGTTCGAAAGGTAGGAGTCGAAGTAAGTGTGCTTCCTACATATGAAGGATTTCCTAACCTTGCATCCTTCTTGGAATAATTTGAAGAAAATGTCATAGAATCATAGTGACTATCTGTTCTGGACCATGTGTTGAAATCTATGCCTGCTAGATGGTGGGCTACGCATAAACAGTACATCTTTGAATGGTCTCAATGTAGAATACTGATGGAGATCATATTTGGAGATGAGATCAGCTATGATGATAAAAAATACATAGGATTGTCAGATCCTGGAAAACATATTAAACACTTTCGCACAGCTTGGAAAGCATATCCGCGACAGGAATGGGTTCACCGATTCATACACACCTTGGAAATGGTGCCAAGAAGTTGGTACACGTCAAAGGAGCTACGATGAGGAACCTTCAACTGTGAAATTTTAACTATAAACTTTACCCAGACATTTGAATTTACAAGTGAACACCCAATAGTTGATGTTGCGCTATAGATAATAAGGGAGAAGATCTTTGAAGAGATACCGACTCTAGAGGCACACTGTCACCAATGCCCCATGATTACACATACCTGGATGGAATGCTACAATATCACTGGAGAACCAGATAACGATGACCCACTAGAGATCAATATACCTAAGTCAGAAGATATATGTATAGTAGAAGGAGCTCCTATAACTACTAATCTATTTTTAAAATGGCTTAAAATCAAGAAAGTAAATATTGGGTCTGAGGAAAACCCGAAGTTCGCCAATATCGGGGATTATTTGGATGAGGATACTATGGGGAAAAACACTGATTTATTACATGAGTTTCAGGATATGTTCCCTACAAAGTTCTCTGAAATGAAAGGCATAGTTGGATACCTTGGCGAAATGAAGATAACCTTGAGACCTGATTCAAAATTGGTCAAACAGCGACCATATCGACTGAACCTGAGTTATAAGGAGAAAGTTAAAGAAAAACTTGACCAAATTTTGGAAGCAGGAGTCATAGAACTAGTCGAGGAATCATAATGGATCAGCACAATCATGGTACAAGACAATAAGACTTTAGGAGAAGTCAGAATATGTGTTGATCTTCATAAACTTAATGATGCATGCTTGCATGATCCATTCCCAACTCTGTTTATAGATGAAGCATTGGAAAATGTTGGAGGACAAGAGATGCATTCATTTACAGATGGATTCTTGGGATACCATCAGGCCTGCATTGCCAAAGAAGACCGCTACAAGAATACCTTTGCAATAGAATGGGAATGCTACCAATACAAGGTAATGCCCTTTGGACTCAAAAATGTGACTGCAATTTTCTCCAGAATTGTAGTTGCTTCCTGTAAAGAATATATACACAAATTTCTTGAAGTCTATTTTGATGATTGGACAGTTTTTGGTCTTATAAAAGATCACATAGAAAGTCTTAGATTGATGTTGGAACGATGTCGCCGATACCAGATTACCCTTAATTTGAGCAAGTGTATTTTTGTGCACCTTTCGGGGCTCTGTTAGGTCATGTGGTATGTCATGATGGGATTTTGGTTTATCCAACTAAAATTGACATCATATTGGACTTCCCACCACCTAACATAGTTACAAAATTAAGAGAAACACTAGGGCATACAAGATATTACAGAAAGTTCATCAAAGGATATGCACAAGTGGCTTCCCTGATGGAGAAATTGTTGAAAAAAGATACTAAGTTCCAGTGGACAGATGAATGTCAGGAAAGTCTAGATAAGTTGAAAAGAAAGATGGCCATCGCACCTATACTGATATTTCTAGATTGGAAAAAGAATTCCATATTCATGTAGATGCATCTTCCATGGAATTGGGAGTGGTATTGACGCAACCCGAAGAAGGATATATTGATCACCCAATTGATTTTTCCAACAGAAAGCTATCAACTGTAGAAAATAATTATACTACAACAGAGAGAGAGAGAAGGAGTTGCGATGCTATATGCATTGCAGAAATTCAGACATTACTTGTTGGGGGGCATTTTAAAATGTACACTAATCATTCTTCCTTGAAATATTTGGTTAACAAGCCAGTNGTATTTGTCTATGGCTCCTCCTCTTCCAGGATTTTGATTTTGAGATTATTGTCAAACCGGGCTGATTAAAATTAGGACCAGACCACTTATCCATAATAGAAAGTGGAGATGAACCTACTAGTCTGGAAGAAAACCTCCCAGATATGCAATTATTTGCGCTAACCGCCTTTGATAACCAATATGAGGATATCATACAGTTCCTAACTACAGGGTTTGCACCATCCAAGTTTACAATTGCGTAGAAAAAACAGTTAGTAACACGAGCTATAGATTTCCAATTGATTGATGGCCACTTGTACAAACTGGTCCCAGATGAGATACATATTGCACAACATGTAAGAAGTTAACATGCCAAACACTGTTAAAACTAGTGTATGGGAAGGAGGTTGTCATGCCTATGGAATATATTGTCTCAATTTTAAGAGTGACGGAAATTATAGAAATGACTGATATTGATGTTGTTGAAGATAGATTACTTCAGTTAATCGATTTGGAAGAATAACACTTTATTGCAGGTTTCCATCAGAATGTAGAAAAAAAAAGGCAGAAGGCATGGCACGACAGACATATCAAGAAAAAACAATTTTTAGTTGGAGGTCTTGTTCTTATGTATGACAGTAAAATTTTCAAGCACCCTGGAAAGTTGAAGATGCACTAGTTAGGTCCCTATGTAGTGAAGGAAATCACTGATGGAGGAGCAGTGAAGTTAGAAAAAATAAATGGTACAGAAGTCAGAGGGCTCATTAATGGGAGTCGGTTGAAACCTTATTTTGATAGTTAAAAAAAAATTGTAATAATGATGATGATAACCACATTGTTAAGAGAATAAGGTTGACTTTGACCTTTACACAAGCTACGTGAGCAGAAGCTGGCATTGAAAAAATGGCATGTCGATACAATGATGCAGAAGGATTGCTGAAATGAAAAATATCCAGTCCGCGGACCGTAAAAAAATTTGAATTTGATCGCAAGTGATTTTAAGGGTCACTTCTTCCATTAATATCATGATGTCACAGCAAAAAGGGGTGGCGTAGTTGGCACCTCTACATAAGGAGTCATATCAAGAACCCACGTGATGGTTCGTGTTGTCATCATGCTACTCGATGATGGCGCGTGTGAGGAATTAATGGGATCATTGTTGGAAGCAACTGTTGGTGATGATTCAGTAACTGTTTGGCTCCTTATAATACCATACTCGCAGCCATGCTAAGATACAGAGTGAGTGGAAACTGGGGAATAAAAAGGATGACTAACTATTGTTGTGATAATGACCCTAGGGGTCCTAATAAGGAATCTATACTGACTATTTTGCTTAGGAAACCTGTTGTTCGATGTGTTTTACTTCCCACTGGTCGTTGCTTGGGAATTCAACCACTTTGGGGTCTTCATGTAGAAGCAGCTCCAACCATTAGCGTAAATATGTTCATCACAGTGGCGAAACCTTCTGATACCAGGAAAAGCAGCGTTGCCTTAGGAGAACTTGGCACAGAAGGAGAAGCAGTGGCAATAATTCCTAGCTCGAAATACATCCCACCAAAGCCCCTGGACAGGGTTGGAAAAAATTATTTGCCACAGTGCATAGTATCCATTGCTAGGATCAGTCGGTCTGAACAAATGCTAGAACTAGGAGATGGATGGATGAAGGTGTACATCCTCACCGTCATCACTGGAAATTGCTAAATCTAAGGAAGGTGATGATGAATCCAAATATGTGTTGTGTTGGCCTACCCTGGAGGAAGGATCTAGTCCAGCTATGAGACCACGGATCTCACCAGCATTGCACCTAACAAAAATATCGATCCCTTGTTGGTTAGAGCGACGGCCATGAGCTCCAAAGCTTACCGAGATGTAGAGGACTCCTTCATGAGTAATGTTGAACAAGATTCTGAAGGGATGAAGGAAAAACATGGGTCAAGTTGAGGGTTGTAGTTGTAAATGCATACAAGGAACATTTGTGTTCCCGATAGGTGCTTCAACCCCTGCGTTCTACCCCTACGTCCTACCCTGTTAAGCGGTAGAAACATCCATAAGCATACAAGAATGACAAGTCCTTCAAGGATTTAAACTATTGATCAACGAAACTATCGTCTCGATGTATACAAATCTAACATTATTACCATGATATATAGAGGCTACTGGGAAGAAAGCCAAACAAAGAAATAACATAAACCTTCCTGCCAGCTGCGAACATAGACAGAACATATTATCAAACACAGAATGAACATAAAAGTCAGAAGTAGAAAGGTTCACAAGGCTTGTTCAGCCTGTGCACTAGAAGGTGCGTGAGGTAGCAGCCTCAGTAGAAAGTAGCATGCTGAAACACATCGGTTCCAACTTGGTGGAGAAAATGCAGAAAGTTGAAGAAGTGCGCACAAAAAAAGAGAAGCTGCGGAAAATCATGGAGGATTTTCAGAACAAAGTTCGCGCAAGTCATTTTATGGATCAGTAGCTTGTGTGGCTGGGGACGAGCCACAGGTGAATGTTGGGGGCCTATTGGGCCTGAGACAGAAGGGTATAGTTCATATAGAATTATTCCTAAGTAAGGGAAAAATAGTACAAGGAAGAAGAAGAAGGAGTTGCGACATACTAAACAACATCAAGGAAAAAGGGAAGGATGTTGTGACAGAAGAGGGAAGATAAGGAGAAAGGTAAAGAGAAGGCAGGGGACAAGGAAGTTGTGCCAGTTTTTTAATCTATGAAGGAAGGATAGAGCAAGATATGTGATGATATGGCAGAATAGTCGCGAAAGCAGGCGTGCAGATAAGGTAACGGTCAAAAAGTGATAGTAAGGCATGATGCGGAGAAGCAGCATCCCTTAGTGATCATGGGTATGAGCTCGGTTGAAGCTGGCAGAAACCACATGCATAAAGGCATTTTTGTAAGTCAGGCTGATAGCACCTCTTTGGTCATATTTTTCTACAATAGGAAATACAGCCTGTGGGATAAAGATAGTAAGTTGGCTGAGATAGCGACTATACCTGAGTCTATTAGAGTCTGTATCAAGTCATGATTGAGTCTGTAACAAGCATGTAGGGGAAAATATCGATTCCATAATAAGTCTATAAAATGAGAAACCCAAGTGGTACATGGGTTAGTCGGTCAATCAGTTAGCCTATTAGCTAGTTCTTGTTTAGACACTTTTTTAGCATAATATAGGATACAACAATTTTGAGTAGGTAACTATGGATCGATGAGTGCATCAGAGTAGTGGATCTGCAACTGAGTGTGCAGACAGATATAGAAGGTCGAGTCGATCCAGGCTATGTGCGGATCACTAAGGAGGACTAGAGAGACAAAGATAGAGAAGAACAGAGAGAATGAGAGGGAGAAGAAGTCTGTAGAGATATAAGAGAATATCTTGAACAAAGTCTGTAGCTTTATGTACAGAAACCAAAAAAAAAAAAAAAAAAAAAAAAAAAAAAAANTACATGATGTGTATATGTGTGAATGTTGAGTAGCTTAGACAAGTGCATATTTGTTGTGTTAAATGATTGATTGGGTATTGTGATTTAAAGAGATAACTGTATGAACGATGTTTTTCAAGTAATGAATATGTATGTGATGAGTGTTCACTATGAATTTGCATGAGACTGCATAAATAAGGGAAAGTAATACTTCACTGTTGATATATAAAGTGCAAACCTCCAACCCACCTTCTCGGTCTTTGTTGAAAATTTGGTCTTAAACACCCTCTCACACAAACTGCGAAAACATGGTTCTGGTAGTTACCCATAAGAACTGGCATATCTCAGGTGAGACGACAACTGTGTCGCAGGTGTTGTCAGCTGGGCTCTGCTCCATCTGACCGATATCATGGGCTTTGTTGCACTGACTAAAGAGAGGGGGCTAAACCTGGGTCGCAGGGGGGAAAAGGACATCAAAGATGACAAATAGTACCAAGCTTGATTAAAATATTGAGGGAGAATAAAACTTCAAATCTTGGGAGTACAAAACCATTCTCATCCTTGAAGAACATGACCTAGATGACTTTATCAATGAAGAGGTCAAGGAACCAGAGGGAGAAGACGAAAAGGCCAAACAGAAAAAGGATATGATCAAAGTAAAAAGGATCATATCTAACTCTATCAAGGATCAGTTGATCTCCTAGGTATATTCAAATAATACTCCTAAATAAATGTTTGATGCACTAACTAATATGTTTGAAAGTAATAACATCAACAAAATAATGACATTGAGAAACCAACTCAAGGGTGTGAAGATACAAAAGACAGAGACCATACAATATTATTCTCAAGAGTATCTCAGATCAAAGAACAGTTAGAATCCATTGGTGATATGGTTTAAGAAGAAGAAGTGGTGGTGACCACCTTGAATTGTCTCCCTAGAGAATGGGATTCCTTCATTATAGGAATATGTGATAGAAGAAAGTTAACCAAGTTCAACAATATATGGGGAAAATGTGTACAAGAATTAGGAAGGATAATAAACAGAGAAGAGAAGATAAATGATAATGAAGATCAAGCTCTATCTACACACACCAAGAATGGAAGAATCAATAGGAAGAGTCAAGGTTCATCTCCCAGAAGATCACTTGACTTCAAGAAGAACAAGAAACCTAGAAGGGATTATTAATCTTTTGAATGTTACTCATGTCATAAAATGGGACACATTTCTAGACATTGTCCTCTTAAGAAAGATCAGTCCAAGAAAAAGAACCAGAAGTACCATGCCCATGCAGCTTAAGAAAATGAATCAGACAAGGAAAGGACCATAGAAAATGAAGAATCTAGTGAAGAGTGTGTCCTAATTTCATCTCTCGCGGATTCAATCACTCATGGAAGTGACACCTGGCTCATAGAAAGTGGTGCTTCCAAACATATGACAGGATATAAGGATTCACTCTCTTGTCTTACCCAAAAACATTATTCACATAAGGTATAGCTTGGATATGATTACCAGTACCCCATCAAAGGAATGGGAGAATCCTCTTACAAATTAAGAACTAGAAATTTCATGAAGATGAAAGAAGTCTTATATGTTCCAAGTTTAAAGAATAATCTTCTTTCCATCTCAACTCTAGATAAGAAAGGGTTTAGAGTTTCCTTTGTAGATGGTGAAGTCCTCATGTGTTCGAAGGGGAAAACAATAGATGATGCTAATGTAATTGGTGTCAAAGAAGGATAACTCTACAAAATGAAAGGACACATAGATTCATCTCTTACAGCCAACACCATTAGCCCATGTGAACTATGACATAGAATACTTGTTCATGTAAATTATAAAGCATTGCCAATTGTGAGAAAGGTTGTCACGGGTCTACCGGAGATTCATATCGACCATGAAGGAGTATGTAAAGGATGTGCTCAAGGAAAGAACACCAATAATCCATTCCCAAGTAGTAACAACAAAGCAAAGGGGATCTTAGACATTGTACACTCATATGTGTGCAGAACGATGTCATCCACTTCCTTAAGAGAGTATGTATATTATGTCTCCTTTATTGATGATTACCCTCGTAAGAATTGGATATACTTCTTAAAAGGAAAAGATGAAGTATTTGGAAAATTCAAGGAATTTAAGGTTCTCGTGGAGAATATATCTGAAAAGAAGATCAAGATCCTAAGATCATATAATGGAGGAGAACTCACTTCAAATGATTTCAAGGAATTCTGTAAGGAAGTTTGGATTAAGAGGGATCTTACCACACCCTATAATCCACAACAAAATGGAGTAGCAGAAAGAAAGAATAGATCCATTATGGAAGTAGTCAGAGCAATGATCCATGATTAAGATCTACCTATGCATTTATGGGTAGAAGCAACAAGAACCACAGTCTATGTCCAGAATAGAATATCTCACAATGCTCTTGGAAACAAAATCTGATAAGAAATGTTCATTGGTGAAAATCCCATAGTAAGCCACCTAAATATATTTGGTTGTCATGTATACCTACATGTTCCAAAGGATAAAAGATCAAATTTGGACCCTTTAGGAAAGAAGAGAATATTTGTTGGATACAGTGAACAGTCAAAATATTATAGAATTTATATTCCAGGATTATGCCAGATCAATATCAGTAGAGATGTTACATTTCATGGAGATGCATCCTTCACCAAATCCAAAAAGATCTTTGCAGATGAAGATCATGAAGAAGAGGAGGAGGATCCTAGAACCACAGAAGGTACCAGACCACCAGTTAGAGATATTGAAGAAGATCATATACAAGAAGATCATGTCCTAGCAGAACCTCAAGCACTTATGGAAACACACCCGAAGATGATATCAACAAAAAGAAAACCAGCTTGGGATCATGATGTAATCAAAGGAGTTGAAAGATATGGTGCACCAGAAGGAAGCAAAAGGCAAAGAATTTATTCGAACTATGTGACATTAATGAGAAATCTTGATGATGAAGAATGCACATGTTTTTAAAAAGCTTCAAAGAAGAAGGAATGGATGTAGGCCATGATCAAAGAATACAAGTCAATAATAAAGAATGATGTTTTGGATGTGGTGCCAAGCCCAAAGGAAAAATCAGTAGTCTCTTCAAAATGGATTTTCAAGACAAAACATTCAGCAGATGGAAACAATGAAAATTTTAAAGAAAGATTTTTCACATAAGGAATTTCACAAAAGGAAGGAATTGATTATGAAGAAACTTTTGCACCAATAGCATGATATAATTCTATCAGAACTGTCCTTGCCTTGGAATCCAAGATGAAATGGAAGCTACATTAAATGGATGTAAAAAACAAATTTCCTAAATGGGTTCATAAAAGAAGAAGTATATATTGAACAACCACCATGATTTGAAACTGACGACAAGGAAACACATGTATGCAGATTAAAGAAAGCTCTATATGGGTTAAAACAAGCATCCAGACCATGGTATGGAAGAACTGATAGATTCCTAATGAATTTTGGCTTTACCAATAGTAAAGCTAATTCCAACCTTTAATATAAGGTTGAATATGATGGGATCATGATATTACTATTATATGTAGATGACCTATTCTTGACAGGGAAGGAGAAGCTCATCAATAAAGGTAAGAAGAAACTTGCAACAAAATTTGAGATGAAAGACCTTGGCATGATGCACTATTTCTTAGGTCTTGAAGTATGGCAGTTTCTTGATGAGATTTTCCTAAACCAAGGAAAGTACATAGTAGAAATTTTGAAGAGATTTAGGATGTTAGGTTGCAAAGAAATTAACACTTCGATGGTGAAAAACCTGAAGATACCGAATGATGATTCTTCAGAAAGAGTAGATGTCACATTATACAGACAAATTATTGGCTCACTAATGTATTTGACAAATACAAGACCAAATATATGTTTTGTTGTGAACACCTTGAGTCAGTATATGGTGGAGCCCATATATGTTCATCTAGTTGCAACAAAACATGTGATGAGGTACCTAAAAGGTACATTGGATTGTGGCCTCGGATATACAGGTGACAATGAGTTCATATTGTGTGGCTATACTAATTCAAATTGGGATAGAATTGCTAAAGATATAAAGAACACTTCAGGATGTTGTTTTAGTATGGAATCAGGTGTGATCTCATCACTTAGCAGGAAGCAAACAAGTGGTGCCCTCAGTATAGCAGAGGCTGAGTACATTGCATCATGTTCATCCTATAGCGAAGAAGAATGTCTTCGCAAACTATTGGCAGTATTTTTCGATACTGAGATGGATGCAACTGAGATTTATTGTAATAACCATAGTTGCATCAAGTTAACAGAGAACCATATGTTTCATGATAAGTCAAATCATATAGAGATAAAGTATCATTACATCTGGGATATGGTGTAGAGAGGACTTGTGAAGCTCCAGTATGTTCCTACAAAGGAATAGGTTGTTGATGTTTTGACTAAACCTCTATCTCACGTAAAGCTTGAACACTTTCGAGACAATATTGGTGTAGTCTGAAAGGACCTCCCTGTAAAGAGGGAGTGATGATGAGACTATTATTGAGGAGGAAATGGTAGTGATGCGCCAGTGCAAAAAAGGCCAGTGTGCCTGCAGATGTTGATGAGATATGACATTGTGGATGATAGTATCCTCTTTGAGGATGGTCTTACGGACAAGAACACACTCTTGTTGAGAGTGGTCCTAGCTCTTACCGACTAAGAACGGTCCTGCAGACAATAGTACTCTCTTTTGGAGAGTGATCCTACATTCACTTGTAGGATGGTCCTGTGGACAAGAACACTCTCTTGTTGAGAGTGGCCCTCACTCTTATCAGCTGAGGATGGTCCTACAAACAATAGTAATCTCTTATAGAGAGTGATCCTACATTCACTTGTAGGATGGTCTTGTGGACAATAACACTCTATTATTGAGATTGGTCCTAGCTCTTACTGGTTGAGGATGGTCCTGTAGATTATAGTACTCTCTTCTGGAGAGTGATCCTACATTCACTTGTAGGATGGTCCCGTGGACAAGAACACTCTCTTGTTGAGAGTGGTCCTAGCACTGACAGGATGAGGATGGTCCTATGGACGATAGTACTCTCATATGTTGAGTGGTCCTGTATTTAGTTGCGGATGAAATCTGCATTCAGTTGTATACAACGGTATCCTCTCTGAGGATGGTCCTGTAGATGAGAACAATCTCTTGTTGAGAGTGGTCCTAGCACTGACAGGATTAGGATGGTCCTACGTACGATAGTACTCTCATATGTTGAGTGATCCTGCATTCAGTTATGGATGACAGTATCCTCTCTGAGGATGGTCCTGCAGACAAGAACACTCTCTTGATGAGAGTGGTCCTAGCACTTACCTACTGAGGATGGTCCTACGGATGATAGTACTCTCTTATGTAGAGTGGTCCTATATTCACTTGCGGATGAGTCCATGCATTCAGTACTAGAGATGATGAGGCTCGAGATGACACCAGATATGGTGCTCGAGATGATGTTGATGATTGAAGAGATGATGCTCAAGATGATTCTAGAGATGATGTCAGAGAGATGATGCTCGAGATGATGCCAGAGACGATGATGCTTGATATGATGTCAGATGATGATGCTCGAGATGATTCCAAAAATGATGTTCAAGATGATTCCAAAAATGATGCTCGAGATGATGCCAGAGATGATGATGCTCGAGATGATTCCAGAGATGATGCTTGAAATGATTCCATAGATGATGGTCGAGATGATACCAAAGATTATGTATGAGATGATGTTTATGATCGAGACAATATCAGATGATATAGATGTATGTGATTATGATGTTTCATGGATGATGATGGTGTTGATGTAATTGTGAAAACTTCCTATAAAATATAGATTCACTAGTCAGTTGTACAAACGTGTTGTTGTATTGTAGAATACCTTCCTTGTTAAGAGGGAGTGTTAAAGAAATGTAACTATGAAAGATATTCTATTTTGTATTATTATTGTTATTACCCAATTTAGAGATGTTGTTCCTCCGATTAGGGATGTCATTGATGTATCTGGTCATGTAAAGTCTTGAGGTAAAACCTCTGTTGTAAGTCGGGTTAGTAGTACCCACAAAAGTATTATTAAAATGCATTTTTGAGTATTCCCAGGAAATTCGACCCTAGCAGTAAGGAGAATTCATCCCAGTTGGGTTATTAGGCCTCTGAGATGATTAGTATAAATAGAAGAGGCGCTTACCTCGTTTGGACAAGAGGAATACTCAAGCAATTGCGCTAGAGAGAGAAGAAACAACCCATATGAAGGAGAGGAAGCAATCTAGTCTTATTCTTTGTTTTTACATTGTACTTGGTTGAAGTATTTATAGAGGAAATTTTGCTTGGTTTTCTTCCCCACGAGGGTTTCCCAAGATAAATCTTTTTGTTCTATTTTTTTTTGTTGTGCTTATTATTCTTTCAGAGATGCTAAAATCATTTGGCGCTCATGTTCTAAGACATAGAAACGTAAAATATCATCAAGTCGTATTGTATATAACTAACCAGCAATCAACCGAAAATTTGTAGCTTTAACAACTAATTGCTTCTTTTGTGTTGTATTATATCCCTTCGGTTCTCTTCCTGTAGTCAAAAAGTGTACAATGTCTTCATAATATTCATCGACCACATTTACTACAAAACGTTGTGCATCTGGTAGTTTTTCATCCATGTTAGTCATGCCTTCCCATGTTTCCAACCGCAACTGGTGATTTGGCCCAGCATTGATCCTTCGTGGCTTAACAATGATATTGAAATCAAATTCTTGGAAGAGAAGAAGCCAAAGACAGAACTTCCCCCCAAACACTGGATTATTAACCAAGTACTTGAGTGCAGAATGATCTATAAACATCTTAAAATGACTAACCAATAAATAATGTCGAAACTTCTATAATGCATAAACAAGTACATAAATCACCAATGTTTGCAAACTTTGGATTCTTAAGGGAACTGATATTTACCTTTTTAATCTTCAGCAGCTTCAAGAATTTGTCAAATGATATGTTAGGTCCCTCTAATGCTCACTCCCCTAAGATTATTTTAAAGAGTTGTAGATTGAATTTTTTAATTCTGTGCACACAGACTACAAACATTTCTCCAAAACTCCATTACATCAAATCTATGCACATAGCCTGCATATCGACCTCATGTTTTGTGACTCTAACTCATCTTAGTCTTCGACAAAACAATACATAATTCTTCGATAAGGTACAAAAAACCCACTATATGCTCCAAAATGGGTTAACCCCAAAAATACCAACCCATTACATATTTATAGGCTCTAATGGTCGTTTTACAACATGCACCCACTACACAATCCCATAAATGTAGGTGGACACAACCTCTAACCTTATAACCAACCTTTCAGTTGGACTTCATTAAAATGATTGGTTTTCCTTAATATTCACTTGAAACTTCAGAGCTAACCGCTTTCCTACACATTCCATTACAACCTTGTTCATACTTTCACTAATACTTCAAAAACTAGTACCCAAAATAACCAAAAGATACCTAGGGCCAACATGCTGAGAGGGATCATCGTTTCAGTGCATGAATGGACTAAAAAAAATTTACGTAAGTACTGGCTACATAAGCCGAGAAAAATAATACTCTCTTTGGATAATTCACAACTTTAGAACTGTAGAAACCTGCCAAACCCATCCACATGATTCTGTAGTTAGATTCAAACAATCGAATCCTCCATTAACATATTTTTCTCCAGCAACTAATCCAATAAGAAGATTCATGCCTTGACGTTGACTAGCAATCACCCTGTTTATCTGCATAAATCACAAATTATCCTAGTATCTGAATCCTGCAGAATTCAAATAAAATAAATATATTATTTGGAAGACGAGATCATCAATTTGGTGTAGAGTACAAAGGATGTTTATGTTATTTACTACTTTCACTCTCGAAAAATTGTACTACTCCACTACTAATTGGAATTCTAGGTAAATCCAGTTGAATAATTTTATCCTTATTTTGTTGACGGGATATCTAAGAAGAACCTACTGAAGCAATTCCAAGTTACCCATCAGACTAAAGCAGGGCATGCATTCTATACAATAACTAGGACTTCGACTTCGCCCTCTATTGCAGAGCAAAGTGTAGGTAATTAAGCCCAGCACATGGTGCTTTTTTTCCTCTATAATATACCAGTTTAATGAGTTTTGCATTCATTTCTTATGAGCTAATACATATTAGATATAATAATTTCTTTCAATTGAAATGTTATTCAACTCAGCCTTGAGCTATGAAATACGATTAAAGCAGTAAAATTGTATTTATACAATTATAATGTATATAATGCATTGAAATATTCGTGAACAGGAAAAAAAACGCAATTTGTGCCTAAATTTTATTTTAAGGGAAATTTGTTTCATCTCTTTACTAGATTCATCTTACATGAAACAAGCTTAAATTCAACTTAAGTTTTTTTTTTTGAATCACTGGCAGCCTGACAATCAATACATTGAGATGTCGATACCTCTTGGTTTTCTTATTGAAAACAGGTAAATTATTGTAGCAACTTGGTATGTTATAACGAAGAGTATTATAATTATTTCTCTTGAAGATTACTCTTCTTTCCTATCAGCTACATGTAGTGTAAGGGTTGTGAACCAGCTTGGAGCAAAGATTCCCTGTCATGTAAAGAACGACAACAACAATTTACTTTGGGGCGGATTTCCTTTCTGTTTACTCAAATATTGTGTTTACTGTCTGTCTGGTGAGTTTTCCATCTGTTTACAATATGCCTCGTGCAATCTTGGTTAAGGAGCAAATGTAGAAATGTTTAGAAGCATTTATCTCAGGAGTAACCAGCGGTGCAAACAACGACAGTGATGGAGAAGGTGGTGGTGTTCTCTAGGAATAAGGTAAATAATGTTAGATAATTGAATGCATTGAATGATCAGTGTTGGAACCAATACTTCCTCCACCACCCCAGCAATAAGAGGGTGAATTTTATAGTTCTTGAAAACTTTGGTCAACAAAGCCACATAAAATTATGAAATGCCAAAAATTTGGTTAAATTGCATGGACTAATACTTGGTAAAATCAAGCAATAAGAGGTCAACCAAAAACTCATCACTATATATTGTCGACACATGTCGACAGGTATAAAGGAAGATTGAATAGAACAAACCAATAAGATTTAATGTTATTCAAACCCTAATTATTGAATGAACAAATTAGCAAACTTAAATATTCCAAAAAGCATGCACGCATTGTGAAAATACTAATATTTCTCCCTTAACTTAATTTTGATCCCTTACTATGTGTGATTTATTCCATCCCTTTTGGATGTTAGTATATTTTTTATTACCTTTTACTCTTTGCCTTCCTTCCCACAAAATGATTACCTCGTGTGATTTATTCCATCCCTTTTGGATGTTAGTAATATTTCTTAATTTCTTTCTATTATCTACATTCTAACATAGTGTAATGTGTTTTTTTTTAACCGAAATGGTTGAGTATTTTTGTATTAATAAGGACCACAAAATACATTTTACACCATGTCAAGGAGGGATTGTTCCCAAAAGAGGACAGCATCCAAAACTCCTTGTTCATATTTAACATATTTATAGCTATCTCGAAAGATCCCTAATCTATGGAGACTATACCTCCTTAAAAATTGTCCAAGAATTAGTAAGAAAAAACAATTCACTACAAAGGCCAAAAACTTACACTAATTTTGAGCAAATGATAGACTAAAATCATACACTAGGTTCGTTCACCCTGCTCCTTCCAATTTCAGAAATATTCCTAATAGCACCTGTGGATATCAAATCATGCATATAATTTCTTCTTAAACCAGGAGCTAGCATTGTTGAATGCATTCTTGTTGAGACCGACTGAAAGCTCTCGTCCTTATCACCCCAATTCCAAAACTCTGTCTTGTTGTCTACCCTTTGTCTTATCCCTATGCCAAATCTCATCCTGTTGATAATATTCTCATTGTTATAACTTGTTTGAGTGCTCACCAAGCTCAGAGGATCATTGTTGTTGGCATATGTTAGAATTAAGGAGAGGGTACTAATTTGTTTGTTTTTTATTGTGCTATCAGTGTGTAGGCAGTCGTTTGTCTTCCCTTTGATATTTCCTTCTACGTAAGATTCTTTCCATATCGCATGATGTTTCCCTCCATATCGCATGATTTTTTCCCTCTAGATCGTATGATGTTTTTCCTCTACGCAAGATTCATTTCCTAATACCAAGGATGTTGTCGGATAACCCATCTCACTAGCAAGCCCAACGAGAGAGCCAGCCGGATAACCCAACTCATGAGCCAACCCAACGAGAGAGCAATTAGAATGATTTGTGATTGATCTGAGCATCCCAATGTTAGAATTCTTGTTATCCATCATCCTAAGACTCTTGTTCCGAGATTTTATTCTCCATACATTGGAATGCAATTGAAGTGCATTTGAAATGCAATTGAAATGCATTAAGGCATCCCAATCACCATTTAAGATACATTGCATACCTTCCAATTGAGAGCTTACCTTCCAGTTACTCCGTAAAGTAGATTTCATGGGATCCAGCTTCTTCTATGCCTTTCTTCATTGTAGACTAGCACTCCACAATCTAGTAGAACTCCTTTGTTAGCCATTAAGTATGCCTGCTTGTTATTTTCTCTCAGAATATGAAAGAACCTGAGAGATTTAAACTCCCCTCCTAAGAATTTAAGGATGTGATGCAATTTGATTGATGGACTCTTGTAGTTCTTATACAACTTTCTCTATTCCCTTGTAACCATGAGAGAGTCACCAAAAATTATTAACTCCTCAATTCCGCAGCTGCTTGATATCTCTAGTCCCTTGATTAAGGAAAGCCACTCAGCACCATTATTGGATTTCTTGCCCAGGCACCAAGCATAATCCTTCTGCTTATTCCCTTCAGAGTAAAAAATGACTCCACCCACCCCTACTAGCCCCGAATTTCCTTTGGAGGCCTCGTCAAAGAAAATAGAGTTACAACCAAGATTCATCCACAATTTTGCAAAATATTTAGAGCTCATCCTCAACTGCCATTTTAAACAATTATGGCTTTGAGCAGTCGTATGCCAGTTATTGGTAAAAGGTGACAGAAAATCAATTTCCCATACTCTTTCTTCAGAATTCAAAGGTTCCTTATCGATATGGGTCATTCCCCTTGTTATTAAAGCTTTCACCCACCGCAATTTTGCTGAAGACATTACTTTTCCTGGACTGGAGACTACACCTTCAAAAATATCTTTATTTCTTGCTTCTCATATCTTCCAACAGATGTATTTTGGGAGGGAAACCCAAGCCTTTGTGAGATCCGATTTTTGGAAAAGGGAACCATGGTAATAATCTTTCCAGCAGGCAAAGAGGTCATTCCAATTTGTTAGAAGGATCATATTTATATGCATCTCTTGTAGGTACCGAGACCAAACTTATTGAGAAAACTGGAAATCCAAAAAGATATGGTCTATAGTTTCTTCTGACTCTTTGCAGAGGAAGCAGAGCGAAGGCCCTTCAATCCCCCTTTTTTTCAAATTCTCTGTTGTCAGGGTTTTGTGATGTGCTAGAATCCAGAAGAAGGCATTTATTTTTGGAAGACCATCTTTACACCAAATTTTATTACACTTAATATCAATTCTGTTATTTCACTAGTAGAAAATGAGAAATTAATGACTAAAATTAGGCTATAAACAACTATTTTTGAGTCAGTGACTAATAGTAGCAAATTCTAACTATCTTATAGCTAGTCGTATTTCACTAGTCATTAATAGCTTGACTTAGTAGTCAATAATTTAGTCATTGATAGACAATGATTTTTGTCATTGATAGTCAATGATTTAGTCATTGTTTTAATCATTGATAGTTAACGATTTAGTCATTGATTTAGTCATGGATTTAGTCACTGAGTTAGTCATTGATTTAGTCACTGATTGCAACCATTAATGACCAAATATATGACTAAATAAACTACTAGATGTTAACATATTAATGACTAAGCTAAATACGACTAAGATATGGGAAATTAGCTACTAATAGTCGTATATATGCGAATTTAGTCATTTTTGTAGTCACAAATTTATGATAGGGCACAGAGGAATCGAACCACCAACATCCTACCTATAATTAGGCAGGTGCTCTACCATTGAGTTAACACCCTTTAAGAAGTTGTTATTGCTTGACAATGATGATATTCAAACAAATTTATGATAGATATCAATCTACAAACTACATAATTATTACTATTACAACTTACCAGTAACTAGTATTTATGATAAACTAATTCCTGAGAGATATGTTCAATTTTCCCTGTAACTAAAGCTAATAAAAATACTACAAATACTCTTACCAAAGAGATTTAGTGATGAGTAACTCTTCTGATTCTTCATCACTATCATTCTCGTAGTCCAAAGAAGAGAAATTCCTGAAAGGATTTCGAAGCCCAATGCCATCACTGCATCGAAAACAAAGAGTCAGAAACAAAACTTTCCCTCTTGTCTACTGCAATATTAAGAATCCATGCGCTTCAAGGCATTTCAAATGTTCCTCATCATGGACTATCAAAATTAAAATACAACCTGTTGCTTTGATAATTAATAAACTTAAAATTATGCAAAGTATATTCACCTTTTCTTTGAGAAGGTTCCATAATAAGCAAATCTATGTTGTGATCAAACTACAAAAGGTTTATTCTCTTATTGTGAAGCATATTTTATTGTGAAGCCTATTTTAGCTTTAAATCAAGTGATAAACATTCTAAGAGCCAAGCAGATTCAGAAACTTATTGCTAATGGAGACTCGATAATTATCATTTGCAAAATTAGAGACTTGACTCCCTATGCACTGTAATGTCTTGCAAAAATGATCTCTAGACCTAGAATTCAAAGAATTGCAAGTATTGCAAGTACTTTGACTTGGGGAATTGCAAGTATTGCAAGTATTTAGCATTGAATCATTTACTCTTTCAAAGGTACCATTTTGTATGGAGGAGTTATGCTTTGTGAATCATTATTCATTGGCTATAAGGGCACCTAATAGTGGATTCAATAATTAAAGAGTCATGTTGCAAATATAAAGAGAAATACCTTGCTTCTACAACATTGCGTATTTAGAGAAACCTTTAAAGGGTTGTATATTTGGCTTCTAGGTGATGATACCAGTTATTTGAAAGGTAGGACCACTAGTTAAGCATGAATTAAACTTGAAAAACTTGCAAACTATTAGGTATAACAAAATATATATCAGCTTTGTGTTGAGATGTATAGGATCTGAAGCAGCTTCCATGATGATTGGACAACAGTTGAAAAAGAGAAATAACCATTGATAAGAACTGAAATTTCCTTAGAATGTATGGTCACCTAAAATAATACTACACTAAAATTTAGATTCTAGTAAGCTTTTGAGATTGACTAAACCTATCGAAAAGGTTGGAGAGACTAGTAATCTACAGTGTTCTTATAATGCACATTTGCATAAAAGGCATATTCTTATCAAGATTTATGACTTTCAAAATGAAGGAATTTACTTGACCATGAAATGCACATTTATGATGAAGCAAAGGATAGAGAAAATCATGATGAGGTTCATATTCCCCATTTGAACTGCCTACAAGAAACTATTTCTTCGTAAGGGTAATAAAGCATGTCTCCATCCTGCTTGAGTGGAATGTGAAAGTGCCTTGCCCTGATTATCTGATTATGAATTCGTTTTAAGTTCCAATTCCC
This sequence comes from Pseudotsuga menziesii, assembly GCA_001517045.1. Taxonomy (NCBI): domain Eukaryota; kingdom Viridiplantae; phylum Streptophyta; class Pinopsida; order Pinales; family Pinaceae; genus Pseudotsuga; species Pseudotsuga menziesii. The sequence goes on from LPNX010236665.1 coordinate 61,316, forward strand.
TTCAGGCCCTATGGCATGTTTACGCCTTCCACTCTGACTCCCCGCATGGGATGCATTGCTTCTTCAATGGAATATAAGAGCCTCAGTAAGACCTGGGTCTCGTATTTTGGTGTGGAGTTATATTTGCAAGTACAAAGTTCAAGGTTCATGAAGAATTGTTCAAAACCTACCATTAGTACAGCATTATAACATAGGGTATGTTTCTAAGGAAGGATAGAGGGAGGGCAGAGCAGACAGTAAGAGTAAGAGAGGTCTGACCTAGCTAATTTAAAGAAAAAAAATCTAAATCTTGGCTAAATTAGAGCTTGAATAGTCTCTTAGTAAGGGGTAATGTGTTGGTGAGTGAGTGTAGCACTAAGGCCTTATATTTCTTTTCTCTTAGGCACCGATTTTGGAAAGTGATGCTAAGAAGTCCCCAAGCTAGCCAAGGGATATCTGACAATCCTACATGACATTGGTAATGTCCCGGTGCAACTTAGGGACATCCCCTGTGCAGTGTTAAATCTTAAAAGATAGGCTCATCTAAAAATGGTTATCTCTTGTATTTAGATCCATAAAAATAAGTCTATATCCATAGATAACAAACTTGGAAAAATACAAAGGCTTAAAATGGAGACAGTAAGAGTAAGAGAGGGTCTGACCTAGCTAATTTAAAGAAAAAAAATCTAAATCTTGGCTAAATTAGAGCTTGAATAGTCTCTTAGTAAGGGGTAATGTGTTGGTGAGTGAGTGTAGCACTAAGGCCTTATATTTCTTTTCTCTTAGGCACCGATTTTGGAAAGTGATGCTAAGAAGTCCCCAAGATGGCCAAGGGATATCTGACAATCCTACATGACATTGGTAATGTCCCGGTGCAACTTAGGGACATCCCCTGTGCAGTGTTAAATCTTAAAAGACAGGCTCATCTGAAAATGGTTATCTCTTGTATTTAGATCCATAAAAATAAGTCTATATCCATAGATACCAAACTTGGAAAAATACAAAGGCTTAAAATGGCTGGATAAAAGGAAACAAAATATGTAAATGCCATATTAGCAAGAGGTAAAACAAAATTATTAAAAGAAAATTACTAATATCCAACAACAAAAGAAAACAAAACTCACCCTTGGCCTCTGAAGGAACCAAAAATGTGCTTCCCTCTGAAGTACTGTGAAATCCTTGCACCTTTGGGCCAAAACCTTTATTAGATAGTCCATTAATATTCAATAGTTCATGTCCATTTGTGATTTCCAAAACATCTTGTCCATTTTCCCACTCCCTCTGCAATTGCCTAGACGATGCCAAATTGGGAGTGGAATAATGGCTTGATCTTTCTCTAGAACCTTCTGACCTTGCAAATAAAAATCTTAACCGCTTGCTATTTTGAGACTTCCATGAACTTGATATTTCCTTTGATAGCCCATTGCATTTATCAGTCTCAACAAGGAGCAAATTTGCTAAATTGTGAGGACTATTTAATACACTATCATCTGAATCAAAATTCAAAGACAATATGTTTGAAATTATATTGTTTTCTCCAACATCTGAGCCATTCATATAAACTTCTGGGCCAAAGATATTTTAATGATGTACATTGACTTATGATATTAAAACCCCTGATGGCTACAAACAAAGGAGGATGAAAAATAGATGGAAGGCTATGATTCCACAAGTGAAGGAAGTTAAATTGGGCTAAGGGGAGAGTACCTTAGTAAGTTGTTTAACTTAAGTCCTTAGCCTTAATTTTAAACCTTAGTGAATTTATCCAAAATCCCTAAACCATGAGTATGGGAGTTGATTTATTTAATCAATGTTTATCAACCTAATCTTGGGGGATTAAAAGGAATATTTGGGGATTAAAAGGGGGAAACGTGGGATACTCATGAAGATAGCGTGGAGGTTTCTCAACATGCAAATATAATGTTTGTGATTTGAGCTTAGAGGGGATTTTAGCCATCATTTCTTGTTGGTACCAAAATTGGTGAAAAAGGGGAAGGACAATTTCCTTATGAACTATATTTTAATGCATGTTGATGCAATTGCATAGGAAATTGATACTAATGGTTGTTGGGTTTGTTAGAAGAGAAAAGTTAGCCTATAGCTGAGAATCCCTAAAGTCCCAATAGTGAGATTCCCTAGCCGGCTAATGCTGAAGCACTGAAAGGAATTGGGATAACTTCAGGGACCTGCTTGTAGAGAAGCGGATCCCATTCCCAGTGTTGTGCACAGTGAGGGGGGAGTGTGTTGTTTGATAGGGATAGTAGTAGAGAGTGTTTTGGCACCAAAGAGTTTTCTGAGTTGTGGGTTGAGAAAAACACCCTAGGATCTTCACCATTTTGGAATGATAGACTCAACTTGAATGTGGCCTTTGCCATAACAAGATTTAAGTGTGATAGATTGCCCCAAGGTTAGGAGGACTATCCTTCAATTGCAACCAGTAGCAAGAATATTTCCATAAAGATAAGTGTTTTGAATGTCTTGAAATGCCATGTTTTATAGTTCTGTTATGCATTTGATTATTTTCAAAATTGTCACTTGTGTGTGTGAAATTAAATTATCATAATTATGGATGTATGCATGGTAGATCTTCATCCATGTTATAAGATTGGAAAATAAATAATTAAGGTTGTTGTAGTTTCCTTTTGCTATTAGTATCTACACTTAACTATTAAAAATGATATTGGTATTAGATGACAAATTCTACTGTAGAATTAAGGTACCACATAGGCTTTACAATGGGTAGAGGTTATTGGGTACATGGCAAGAATAGTTTGTTTATGATCCTATT
>LPNX010236680.1:0-176654 GCA_001517045.1 Pseudotsuga menziesii
ATTGGCTATATTCTATAATGTGCCATTTAAAAAAGAGAAATAATAACTTCTGCTCCAGCGAATAAGCTATAGGCAAAGCTATAGGTTGTTGTGCCCTTATGTTATTTACTTAACCAAAATGTGAGGTTGTGGGTAACAACTCCTCATTCCCCTGCTGTTATAAGACTCTGACACAACAATTGGTGAGGAGCAGCGAAGGCGCCAGTTGAGGCCATGAGCCAATGGAGAGACCTTACAGAGTAGTCCAGTTCATAGCCCAGGTTTTAAATGCCAGGTGTTGCTCCAAGGTTCCAAGTAAGTGTTAAGTAAGGAAGAAACTCTAATTCTATTTATCCATGCATGAGTGGAACAAACATTCTATTGAGAAGCTGCTCTCAACCTCTTTCAACTTATAGGGATGCTTTCTGTTGTGAACCTTGTCTTTTTAGTCATTTCTTGAAACAGTGCTGGAGGACATCTAGCAAATTAGTTGAGCAATCTCCCACGATTTATTTGCTTTTTGGTCCAACGAGAGTGCTGGTACATCAAGGGATGGATGATATATATATATATTCTAAAGATCATATTTGTCTGTATTTTATCGTTTGGTTTTAATATAGGTACTTTTTAAAAGAATTACCCTTTAACTATAGGGATGCTTTCCGTTGTGAACCTTGTCTTTTAATCATTCCTTAAAACAGTGCTACAGGACATCTACCAAATTAGTTGAGCAACCTCCCGCTATCTATTGCTGTCGTCCAAGGAGAGTGTTGTACATCAAGGGATGAAATATATATATATATATTGCTGGAGAGTGCTGGTACATCAAAGGATGATATATATATATATATATATATATATATATATATATATATATATATAGCTGGGACATCAAGGGATATACTAACACGTGAAAGGCAGCACCTACACCAACACTGGACAGTTATTCGCGATCTCGCAAGGTTTGTCAACGACACAGGTGAATAGCGAACAGTATCCGCCTTCGCACACTGAAATCTCTACAAACAGCTGCTACAAGACCTGCAGCAGCGCGCAGGGAACGAATGCCTTCGACCGAGATCTCCTCTTTCCTGATTATGATGGCAGTTTCGATGATCTTCTGGATTTCCGAAGCGAACACAAGTCGAACGTTGCCTTCGACCGAGATCTCCTCTTTCCTGATTATGATGGCAGTTTCGATGATCTTCTGGATTTCCGAAGCGAACACAACTCGTTCGACTTGCCTGATCCGTTTTGCCATCTTCCAAACCCTTCAAAACCCAATTACTGAACCGGCATCTTCTGAAAGCATTGGTAGCACCATGTAAAATTGTGATGTTCATGTACAGAGTACTCAGCCTTGAATTTAATCAGAAATTCATCTAGAACTTTTGTTGTTCTGTACCTACCTCCCTGTCACATTTATGAATCTAATTAGGAGAGTCATTCCATGCCGTGAATTCATGTTTTGCATTTTACATTGAACGAACGTTTCGTGTCCTAATAATGGCTCCAACATTAACAATATAGCAAAGAAGCAATGCACTCCATGTATAACGAAGAGGAAACAACTTCTTATACAACAAACTATTATATAAGTAAAGTCGTTATAAAAAGGTTTATAGGTATAGTTAGTTATTTAGTTAAGGTTAATTAAGGTTTGTGGAGATAATTAGTTATTAAGCAAGATTAAACATTCAATTAATTACCAAATAAACAGATTAATATAAATATAAAATAAATATTATTTAATAATATAAAAAAAATATTATTGCTACTGTTTTCTTTAACTATCACTTAAGTAAAGCTGATTTAAATCTTAATAATGAAGCATAACAATATAAAAAACTGTGAAATAATATTGGTGGTAGACTTGTTATACTCAAGTTCAAATTAGAATAACTGTGTATAGTTTATTTAATTCATGGATTATAAATATTATATTAAAAAGTTGTTTTATTGAAAGGATAAGTGTCAATAACATGAAAAGCCGGAGAAAATATTTACTTGTAAACAAATTATCAAAATATAATAAGATAAAGAAAATAAATATTTAAAAGTTAAAAAATTATCAAAATATAGTTTATACCTATAAAGATATCCACATTGAGTTCATTTATCATATCATATAGGTAATCTAAAATGTATGTATATACAATATAGTAATGTTATTTTATAATTTATAAGTGTTATTAATTATAATTATGGAATATTTGATAGAAAAAATTATATAAAAAACAATAAAATTATTGAAAATTAAGAAGGCTATAATTTTTTCTTGTATAATAAAAAAGACAATATTATTGGTTACCTTCCCAAAAAGAGGACTCTAATTTTATCTTGTAAAATAACGACAAAATCATTAGTCACTCAAAGTTGTATGTAGAAAAAAGCTGTACCTCAATAAATCTTAGAAAAACCTTTTATAGATGAAGTGAATGTATAAAGGGAGATTTTATAATAAAAAAAACAACTTACATGGTCCTTACTCCACCACTATACCCTTAGCAACTATATAGTTTATTTACTTACCAAGTGAAAATTGCATTAAAAGTTTGCTTTATTGAAATGATAAGTATAAATAAAATGAAGTGAGAAAGGAAATATTTATGAATAAACAAATTATCAAAATATAGTTTATTCTAAGATACAACAAAATTGTATTGAAAAGCTATTTTATTGAAAAGATATAAATATCAATAAAATAAAAATGAAAAGTGAGGAAGGAAATATTTAAAAGTAAAAAAATGATCAAAATATAATTTATGCATATCAATATATCCATATTGCATTCAAGAATAGGTTCATTTATCATATGATAAAAGTAATTAGAAGTGCATGTATAATATCATAATGTTATTTTATAATTTATAAGTATTGTAAATCATAATTAATGGAATATTTGATAAAAGAGTTTATATAAAAAAAACAAGACACTTATTAAAGATTGAAGAAAGCTCTATTTCTTTCTTGTAAAATAAAAAAAGGCAATATCATTGGTCACCCTTCCAAAAAAGAGAGGAGGACTATAATTTTTTCTTTAAAATAATGAAAAAATCATTAGTTACTCAAAGTTGTAACTCAATAAAGCTTAGAAAAAAATTGTATCTCAATAAATCTTAGAAAAAACTTATGGATGAAGTGTATATAGAAGGGAGATTTTATATATAAAAAAAAACGAAATGAGTCACATGGTTACAAAGAGTACATAGTATCCATATAATATTAATTTTATCTTTCTTCAAACTTCATTGAATCCATTCTACTCATCAAAAATTATAAATATTACTTGCTAGGAATACTAATTTTATCTTTCTTCAAACTTCATTATATACATTCTACTCATAAAAAAATTATAAATATTATTTCCAAGGAACTTTAGGGATTGCAAGATAATTTTCTCATTTTTCATTAGCACTAAAGAAGTTGGACTTATATGCAAAGGTTTTCAAAGAAACATACCATGGAAATCCTCAAAGTTCTTATATGCAAAGGTTTTCAAAGAAACATACCATGGAAATCCTCAAAGTTCTTTCTCATTCTATTATGTCTTCCCTGTAATATGTATCCTCTTTTCAAGTTCACCGGCATGTTTTTGTGCCTTTATGCACAGTTCGGTTTTCTTTTTACCCTATGTTATTTTATAAGTCATTATTAACAAGTTTTAGCCTCAAATATGATGTTTTCCTGGTAGGAAAACACGTTGTTTACTCAACGAAGACGTTGGGTGTGCAGATATTGGGGTTTTGGTATCGACCAGGGCTCTGGTAAGACCTATGATCCTTGAACGTTCTTGTATTTGGTGATGTGAACAACGTTTTCTCCTTTTTGGACTGGCCTTGTTGGAAGTTTTCTAGGGACCATACAAGCCCATCCGATGTTATTGTAAATGTTCTGTTGTTTTTCCTTTATGATGTTTACTATATGAGATATGATGTTTACTATATGAGATGGAAGAAGTTGTTCGGAAGCCTCTAAGCTAAAATGTTAGGGTTTTTTTAAGAAAATAGTTTTATAAACATTAATTCCCCATTATAGACAGTGGATTCTGGGGAAATGTTGTAATACAGTTGCTCGTGCGAAAAATATTGTAGGGTTTCATGGCAAGATATTATAGCGATTTTGGTTTTAAAATTTGAAGGTTTTAATGTAACTTTTTGTCAATGCTTTAGGCAATTATAGCATTGTGTTTTGTATTTAAATCCTTTGTTCGGCTCTACTCCTTGTCTGATTATTACTTTGCATAAAATTTATATTTTGTTTATTATCTATTGAATGGATTTTCTAAGTTTTATTTTACAAGGTTTTTAAGGAAAATAAGCCACTGTAACGTTAATTTATTCTTGGTTATGAGATGGCATAATATTATTAATATGACTTCTTTTTAGAATGGTTATGTTTAAATGATAAATCGTATAAAGGTTTTCAAATTGGATTTCAAACAATACGACCCATTCTTTGCTATAAGATTTTAGGGCTTCTTGTTGTAGGTTTTAGGTTTATAGACTTTAGTGGAAAAGAATAACCCTTACGGGTTTTGAACTCCCGACTTAAATTGAATCTTTAAATGAGGTAGTTTTATTATTTATTATGGTTATATATTTTATTAAAACTATTCTCATGAGCCTTGATATCGTTTTTGGGAAAAAGTTAAGCCTTTTGGCTCTAAACTTTGATGATGAGTAAGTTATTAACAATTATTTTACCTTATAGGTTTCGAACCTTAACTTGTGTTGGCCAAGCTTGTAAAAGAGATATTTGTTTGGTTTTAAAGTTATATTCTGGAAAAACATAATGAAGTGGTGACCCTTTTGACTAAGTGAGTTTCGTAGAAGTAAAAGCCTTTCGGCTGAAATAATTCTTATATTGACAAAGTTATTAATATTCTTGTGGGTTTTGAACGGTGGCTAGATGCCATCGTGCTTTTAGATTAGGTTTGTTGAAAATGTTGTATTTCTATGTTCAAAAAGAGCAAATCCTAATTATAATTGTATACAGTTATTTAGTTAACTCGTGATAGCATTGTTTTATCTTTTTAATTATTTCTGCAATGTATTTCTTATTTTGTAACCTAATTTTATTTCTGCAAAGGTACATAAAGAAGGACTAGAGTAATATTAACTATTCGATATCCATAAAATACTATAAGTAAACTATATATGAAAATACCACATTGTTTCTAGATAAGAAATATAAGATAGCTTACTAATTTTTACTATAAAAATTATGGGTAAAAAGTAACATTCATTTACTGATAAAATTGATAGGAAATAAAATATGTTCTTACTTTAATAGAGAAACAATTAATAATTTTGGGAAAGCTTTTAACATTCATAAATTGCTTCAAATATAAAATAAATTTAAAGATAATAACGAGAACAACTTAGATTTTGTAAAATTTTGAAATGAACAAACACCCAAAGAAGACAGTTCCTCTGAACCATCTCTTGAAAGCAGCCAATGATTACTTTCTTTAGGACCCCAATCATTTTCACTCAACCACGAGGACTAAGATGTTGTGTAGAATCCTATACAATACTCTTACTAACCTAGCAGTCACACTTGTAGACATAAACTCTTAGAAATTCACTCTAGCCTTCCCCTCGTCGAATTCCATTTGTGTGCTTAACTTTTTAGTTTCCAGCAAACCACAAGGTTCTAATCGCTTAGAATGTAGTGAGCCTCATTTTCATTTGATGGTATATATAAGCTTGAGTAGGTCTTTGGGTCATTTTTGCAATTAAATAAGCCACATGCTCATTTCCTATTTCATTGGGAAAATGACCACAATTATAGGGATGTTGCCTTTTGCAACGGCTAGAAAGTGAATGTTGTTGCTGTCATTTCTCATTTTTTTCTTCTACAATAGATAAATCCTCCTAGTGGGTCAGTGAACACTCTTCAACAATCTTCTTCGGATAGGTGTCTCTTCTTTTAATTATTTAAATTAATAAAATATTCAATCACAGTCATCTTTGACCATCCTTGCTCAACAACATACAACTTTACAATAACTTTTAAAGTAATGTCTTTTCAAAAATAAAATGTTTTTATTTCTAGATGAGTTATAATAAGTATAGCTAGAAAATGGTGCATTCTCATGTATGTCCGCTCTCCTCCTTAGAAAAAAATTTAGCATTTTCTATCTCCCTTGTATTGATGCAAAACACCTTGAGTAATCTCCGATATTTCTTAATGTTTTCTCCTCGTAAATAGACACTTCGACATCAAGCAAGTAATCTTGTTGGGTGTGATCACCCTTCGACGGGTAAGTAAGTTAGACTCGTTGTTTTAATGTCATTTTAATATCTATAATGGTGCAGATAGGGAAACAAACTGGGTAAGAGGTATGAACTATGTTTATAACATTGTTTTTAGTTTCCAAGATGAAAACCATACTCCAAGAACCGACCCAGTAACATGTGTAATATGTTCTTGATGTCTTCACTCCCTCTTTATTAGTTATAATTATATTCTTTGTTTTATATGTTTATTCAAACTGTATGTATGAGCTAGTGGAAAATGGCACGAGTCCTCTCCATTTTCTTGCACAATAAATTATGTTAATTGTTTAACTTCTTTCCATTGGGGGCATGGCTCTCTTGGGAACATGAACTATGATGGAAAACAAAACCCTAAGATCAGAATTATTTAGAGATATTTGTATTTCTTGCTAATAGAAATGGAGAGAACCAATTTCAGAAAGAATAGCGGCCTCATGGAAGAGGGCCATCACGTACATTATTATTATTATTTATGTTAAACTCTGTCAAAAAGAATGGCGGCCTCATGGAACATGACCCTCATGTTCAATGGCGTAGATTGTAATATTTGAATGCTAATGCTTATATTTATAAAGTGAGAAAGTCAAAGGTTATGAATTATTTTAGATGGAATTTTTCATGTTTAAAAAAGTAATGTTTTGAAATAAGGATGAATATCAATTTGCAAATGTTCTTTGTGAAAGATATCTCGAGGAAAATGAAAATAAATTGCAGCAGATGCATATTTGTAAACCCTTTTGTTAAACGAATTACTAAAAAGATTAAAAATTTTTGGTGGACATAGCCTCAAGGTTGGGTTGAACCATGTATATTGGTGTCTCTCTTGCATTTATTTCTTATGTGTTTATTTTTTAAAATTGCATAAATGCTTTTCAATCCTCTCTCTCTAACTTAATATACTTTTCTTTTATTTGTATATGATGAATGGAATATATATATATATATATATATATATATATATATATATATATGACATTGCAAATAAGAAAAATATGGTTATCATTATTGAATGATGATTAGTAGGTGTTACTCATTGTGTGTGTGTGTGATCGTACAATGAAACATGGAATATTCTCACATAACTAATATACAATTAAGTATTGATGCATGAAAAACTACTTGTGAGGTTAAATGATCCAATACGTGTTGCTTAATATTTGTATTTAAAGGAAAATAGTTAGTACCATGCATGAGTTTATTGTCATGGTATTAGAATTATTTTAGAATATTAGTAATGCCTTAAATGTATAAAGGATGAAGTATGGTCAAAATATTTAAGATAATATTTAGGGTTGTAAGTATATGAAGTGGATTATGTTATTCAATTGCTAGAGTAAAGAAACTAAGAGAAGCTAATACATTTTGTTTGCACTTAACTTGGAATCATTATTTATAAAGGAAAAAAGGCCTTGTTATCAAGGGAGGGGGGATTATGAGAATTATATTGTTAGTCTTCAAAAGATATATTAGTATTTTATTAATCTAAGAACCCTATTATGTGTAAAAGTGTAAGGTTATACCTTATTAATGAACAATGATAATAATTGGTACTAACACTCTTGAGTACTTGGAAGATATTTCAAGGAAATTTTTATACCCCATTTCCAGAAAATAGTAAGGTGGAAGTTGTGTTTGTTACAAATGGTATCAGATCAGGTTTACAACACTCGAACCTAATGGAATCACTTGCATACATGTACGTTATGAACCTTATAAAGGATTGAGTATTTGAATAAAAGGGATGATGCACAATCATGCACTCCTTTAAAGACACTTTAGATGCCATATAATACTGGAAAAACCTGGAACCTCTCGCTTTAGGTGACAATTAGGGGTACTTTCATAACGTATTTGAAGATGAAGTAAAAATACAAAAGATAGGTAATTCAATCAGCTTTCATATTATATAACATTTATGCAGAAAAAATGTGTGTAAATGATTATAAAATTAGTTTATCTGAAATTGGGTTTTCAAATTTTCAGCACATTGTAGCATATATGTTTGTGCGGGTGCAACAATATATAAGGTAAATGATGTCAATTTTGAATAAAATCTTGCTGACATATGAGCCTAGTGCAACACTATTTATTCATAAATTTTCATGAATTATTTTTATTATTATTAATTATTGAAGTCGTAAAAGATTGAAACAAAAACGTCATGTGCGGGTGCAACACTTTAGGGGAAACAATTAATGAAATCATTTATTTCTATATATAAGATTGTAGAGCTTTGTTTCTTCTAGTGCACCATATAGTTTTCTTGTAAAATGGTGAGGGCAATCAAAAGTTATATAAAATACAATCGATGTATCTATTTTTGAAAACTAACCTGTGTCATTTAGAAAAATAGTAATAAATAAATAAAACATACATTTGAACGAAACTATTACATATTTAGAATCGTAAGATCGTACTCTACAATATTCCACTAGTACCAAATGAGGAATTAGTGACTAGGTGACTAAAAATTCTAGTCACCACAAGTTTTTCAAGTGATTTACTACTAAATATGAGCAATTTTGATTGACCCAACTATAAAAGACTAAAATTAATGACTAATTTAGTCATGAGTTAACAAATATGACTAGATAATAAGTGACAGAGTTAAAAGTGACTAACATAAACGACTAATTTAGTCACGACATAAAAAATGACTAGCTAGAAGAATATTAATTAGTCATTTTCAATTGCGCAAGTTACATTTCATGTGTTGTCATGCCATGGTCAAGTTGAATTGGTAGCTTAAAGGTTTTTTCATTATGCATATTCATGTCTCCATTTTGGTATAACTCATTTTAACTAATCTTATCGATTGTGCTCATATTTCGTTTTCCAAATTCTGAGTCTATTTGACCCTCTCGCCAATCAGTTAAAATTTTGACAAGTTATAAGTCTTTTGATCTTGACAGTGAAATCTATAAAATTTGTGTCCACCAATAAATCGTCATTAACACCTACTCATCAGTGTCATTGTCACGCCTCTTCTCAAAAAGTTGAAAAGTTCCCCCTTTATGCCCCTAGTTACAAAAACGACAATATCTTTTATTTTAATAAGAAAAAAACCTCCCTCTCATTTTAATGATCTCTTACCATTTTTAAATTTATAATAATAATAATAAGTTTTCATCTAATTCAATAGGTTTTTAACATATAATAATTAATATAACATGCTTTTCATATATAAATATATTATAGTTAAGCATTATATAATATATTCATATTAAAAAATTAAATTTCTATTCATTTATTTTGATAGAAATATAAAATAATTAAAAATGTAAGAAATTTTTTTGGGTAAAATAAAAATTAAGAGGACTCAATTGTAACTATGATCTTTACTAAGAATAGCTACGATTTTAAATTCCATGGTTGCAATAGCCTAATATTTAATAGTTGGAGATAAAGATAATACATCACCCTCTTTCATGGTTAAAATTAATTGCATTTAGTGGTTATAATGAATGGATGGTTATAACGAACCGAGGGGAGAAAAGAATGTGGATCATAGTTCACCATGGACGTTTAGCAGACCGAACATGACGCTGGCAGGGAAGGGCCCAAAAGCACATTAACTAAGGCCTTCGACCCTTTCGGGCACAAATTCGGGCACCGAACCGGGCCGAATCCGTTACCATCCCCAAATACCCTGTTTGAACCTAGGATTTGAATGAACTATGGATAACCGATAGGGACACTGGTACTGGAACAAATAAAAAGCAGTGCAGGGGAATGACTACCTGAACTAGGATTGTTGGGATTGCTTGCTAGCAAATACAAAAGTGAGAACTTTTTGTTCTTACATTTCCTGAGCACATGGAGAAAGCTATCCTCCACATGTCGAAGGTGCTTCACATTATGATTCCTGATCACATGGAGAAAGCTATTCTCGACCTATCCAAGGTGCTTCACATTCTCCTTTTTTTTAGACTTTAATTAAATATTTTTCATTAAAACCCATGAGTCGTGTTCTGCCTTCAAAACCCTATATAAATTATTTTCATTGTGAAATTTTGGTTGTAAGATCGATTGCTTTTAGAAATTGTGGAGTTTCTTTAGTTTTCGGTTCCTTTTTTGTATTAGGAATAATCTTTTTTGGAATATTGTCTTAGGCATTTTTTCTATCATTAGACTTCTTGCTCGTCTCAACCTACAAATTTTAGTTGTAGGGCAGCAATATTACAGGAGCTTACTGCCTTTCTCCCTCAATATTAGTGTGATATAGTTGTATACAATTCAGATACTAAGGATTTCTATACACGATCTCTAATTACCTTTGATGGTAGCATACATTTGAGGGAAGCAAGGGCATTGTCTCATCTCCAACGAAAAGTGCTTTTTGTCTGTATGACTTGGCAAAAGATTACTTGTCAACAAACATATTAACACATAGTTTTATGTCCTACCCCAATCTACTCTGTACTAAAGACTAAGTTATTGAGTCTGATTGACTCTTTTGAATAGCAAAATGTAGGTAATGGTATTGATACCACACACAATGGTATACAATGGTACACGAGGGCACAAAATGGTGTACATTAGAGTTTCAGAGTGTTTCCTCTAGGGAGACCTCCTAACAGAGTCCTTAACTTTGGATAGGTCTTGACTTGATATTTCGTCAAACACTTGTGTGGAATGTCACTGATTGCTGTAGACTTCTTGTAGGTGCCTTAAAACCAGATCTGATTTGTTGTATCCTTATTTTGGGATGTTAATGGTACATTCTAGAATTCAAATAGATTCCATATTAATATGGAAAGAATTCTTAAAACACATGCAACTGAGTTTGTAACATGCTCTCTCATACTCTTATTCTTTAGTAATAAAAAATACAAGGTAAATGTAAAGGTGCAACTTTTCAACGAGAAGCTCAAGGTTGGTAAAATCACTGTAAGTAATGTCATGTTAATTTCTTAAGTTGTGAATTGATTTAGTAGACGTAGGATACTGAGGGTTTGACTCGACTAAACGAATTGGGCATGAATCTACTAGGGATAGGTTGAATGGTTCAGAAGCATGAGTTGGATGACCTAATTTTTAAAATGAATCGATTTCATCTTTGCATACAACATAGTAGTAAAAACGTAGATGTTTTCCTAGACATAGATGCCAGTATATCTTTACTACTGAATTGATGCCCTCTATGAATGGCCATAATCTAAACTTTCTTAGATCTGGACCTGGGGGGTTTGCTACTTTTGTTTCCTTTCTGCACTTTCAGTGGATTGCTTCGTCTCTTGTGTCCCTTTTCCTCCCATATTCTCTTCTATAGATTTTAAAATCAACTACGATGCAGTGTAATCCTTCCTTCCCAAACTTTTCCTGCAACCTCAATTGAGATGTTATTAGGTAGGCCATTATCAATATCCATTCCTACATACAACTTGGCATAGATTTCCTCTTGAAGAAAAGATTTTGAATTGTTCACAATTTCTTTCTTGGGTAGCCCTTGCATATCTTACAAGACAGATCTTCTGAAATCTTAGTTCTTCTAAAGTATATCATCGATAGATGTGGTTAACTCCCAATAAAATTGAGAAAATTCGTCCATCTCCATTGAAACTTGAAAATGTTTTCTTTCTTCTATTTCTATTTCACCTGTTTGATATAACTTGCATATATTTTATTGGCCACTCTTGTCCATATTTTTCAGTCTATTTGACATCATTACTCATGCAAGTTTTTTTTAGCTTCTTGCTGATTACTTTGCATTTTTCCAAGAGATACATAATTGTTGATATTCCCATACCTTTAGTTCATATTACCAGTGAAGTTTTACACATAAGCGTGTTTCTTTGTCTTTTTATTTCTCAACTAGTTTTTATTTCTACCCTTTTACGGCATTTGGAGCCCTTTCTTGAACTTCTGGAATTCATTTTTGACCATTTATTACCTTCTCATCTGCTTGTGTTTCATTTTTCCAAGGTTACTTTTCTTTATTTGTATATGCTATGTGGCCTCGTTGATGGTATACTAATTTTATGATTAATATAGTTTTCCATGTTATCAGATTATCTTTGATGATGCACTGTCCTTCGCTAAACACATCTTTATTATTTCCATGTTTGAGTAATCTACTACAATGTGCTCTCTAATAGAGTTTGTTTTTCCTCATTGTTAACATTGTTTCTCTTGCCATGGTTAGCCATTCGAATGATATAGGTATGACTTCTAGCTAAGTTTAGTCTTTCATGTGGAAAACAAACAAAAGATGGGGAAGAAAACTATACTTTTGCAGGCTCTATAAACTGTTAAATTATTGTCATATTATAACCTATGTGATGATATAGCAGAGAAGGATTTTTTTTTAATTTGTGGTGATTTATGCCATTGATGGGATTTTAGCAGAGCTTGATTGTGATGTTCTATTGGAATTTGTAATAAAAAAAGGTTTTTTTAAGTTGGAAATTTGATATTTGCATTGGAAGAAGTAAATTTGTGGATGCTATATAATTTGACAGAATGGGTGGCGATGAGACAAACTTGGTATTTTTACTTTAGGAGGATGATTGGATATGAACATCATGGGAAGCTCGGCATGCAGGGCTACATTGCAACTAATTTATCCATGCATTAGTTTATCTTTAGATCATGTTTACTACAAATTTAGTGGGTAAAATTATCAATATTTTCATGAACTGAATGCAGTTATGATCCATAAAACCACTAATATGTCTGTCTTGGAAGAATGTTATCATGTGCTATACTGTTGTATTTGAACATGTTCATATTCATTTATGTTGGTAATACATGTTGAC
This sequence comes from Pseudotsuga menziesii, assembly GCA_001517045.1. NCBI lineage: Eukaryota > Viridiplantae > Streptophyta > Pinopsida > Pinales > Pinaceae > Pseudotsuga > Pseudotsuga menziesii. The sequence goes on from LPNX010236680.1 coordinate 13,022, forward strand.
GTGCTAAAGGAATCTGCATGGACGCATGGTGGCTGTTATGGATGAATGTTATTTTTTGGTTTTCATGAAGCATTGAAGCTCCAAAGAGGATCCTTCTTCAATTTTAAGTTGTAATATTTTCTTGGGGAAACAGATTCAAATAGACGTTCATTTTCTCCAGTAAATGGCATCTTTAAAGGGTTTTATGTGAGAGCATGACAAGAGTAGTCAAATTGGATGTGTTCATTGCTTTGGTTATTTTTACTTGAGAAAACAGCTGTAAGCCTGAAAAACTATATAGGCCTTGGTTGACACCTTGAATATGTGATCTCTTTATTCAATATTGGGGTATCATGGAGATAAGTTTATTGGAAAGACATGTCAACAAATATTGGAATTAACAATTTAGTTTGTGAGGTTTCATGACCTAGTTCTATGAAGTTTCTTTAATTACATTTTCCAAATATTGATGCACTATGGCTCAACACTAGAAGCTTTGGAAAGCATAATGACATTCCCATGCTCCTTCATTTCATCATGGATAAAAATTAGGCACAAGTTGAAATAGGGTGGATGAGTTGCTACAGGACATCTATCCAATTTTCCTACTAATACCAAAATCTTTACCAATCCAGAAGCTTTCTTTTTTGGGGCAGGTCCCTGAGTTAATGCAATAGCACTTTCCCTTACTTTGGAACTGACATTGCTGGTAGTGATTAGTGTTATGCCTTGTTGGCATACTACAATGACACATTCAATTGACTTGGATACCATGAGGAGTAACTTGGAATGTTTTGGATTAGGCAGGGAAAATCCACAAATATTCCAAATATAGAGCCCGTAGGGCATTGAATCCAAATACATTACCTACAATGGAAGTGAAGGAGTTAGTAAGAGAACCTTATTCGAAAAGGTCCAAGAGGTAAGCTAAATAGGAAATAAATTAACTATTAAAATGAGAAGCTATATGGCTCAATTATAGCATAACCAAACTTCTATAGCTATCCCATTGGGACACATATTTCCTGCTTGATCTTTTTTATGAATTTAATGTCATGGCTTCTTTGAACATAATAGCTAAATACTTCCATTGCGTTACATAAGGCAGGTATTATACTATTGTTCAGTTCTAAACAATTTTATCCCTCCCCATAATTCATCTTGTTCTGGTTGCAAATATCAAAATATGGGTTGGTCCCAATAATGGCCCCAATTCTATCATTTTCTATTGAAATTTTTCATAATGCGGTTTCATCTGTAAATCTTGTTAGGGAGTTTGTAATTTCCATGTTTATTTTTTTTAAACAGGGACACTTTATTTAGTTGAAGCAAATTTACCTGCCTTTGCCTTTTTTTACATGAAAGTCTTCTGGAGTTAAACCAGGATCATTACTGACATGAATATGCTTTTTTTATGTTGAGCTTCTACTATGCTTTTTTAATATTTCCCATCAGAGTTACATAAAGAGATTATTACTTAAACAACTGAAAATTGACATAAAGTACCTATATATTCTGTTTGAGTACTGTAATACTAAGACATTGATTTTAACTGTGTTGTGATATGTAAGAACATTTTGTTTCAAGGTGTTTTCCTACTGATGCATCTATCTTAGCTCTGCCTTCTTGCAGCTTTTCACTGTATTTATTTATATGCCTTTGAATGTAAGCTATTTAATATGTGATAAATGTTATGGAAAGGATGATCCTTACTTCCACTGCTAAAAATTTCCATCCTTTTCACAATCCATATATTTAGCTTCATTCAGATATCAGCTTCTTAGCAAATCTTTTGCTCAACTTACACTGAGATATGTGAGTTTGAAGTCTCTACTTGAACATTATCTATATTCTAGTTTTTCAGTTATTATGGTTGGGGACCAATGATCTGACTTAACAGAAACCAAAAGGGGATAGAACTAGAGATATAAATATCGGGGTTTGATTTTTCATGATATCTACAAATATTTCCCAAATTTGGGAAATATTGAACCATTTTATAGGCAGGACATTGTGTATGCATTTGCAATAATAGTTTGGGAAAGTTTGAACCATTTTATAGTAAGGACATTGTGTATGCATTTGCAATAATAGTGTTGTGCATACAATATTGCGATCAAGGTCTATGACAATTAGTGCGAGGCCTATTTACTCTGGTAGTATATATTCTGCAGTTGATGAATTTGGTAAGCTGATGAATTCCTAGATCAAGATTTGTATGGATGATTTGATATATATGAACTGACTCATGCAAAATTCGTACCATCATTTCATTATTTATTTTCACATATATTTGAAGTATGAATGTTGGTTTACATAATGTTCTATTATTGCAAAAGTATTTATATAAGTTTTGGTCAATATTCGTGTCCAATTTTGTTATTGAGACGAGGATGTTGTAAAGCTAGTGGGTCATATCTGTCTTATTTCTTTTCCAGGTAAGATTGAGAGATATCTTCGATTATTTCAAAATATGAAAAGAATAAGAATACAAAAATATAGTTCTTTCAACAATTTTTGCATTTAATTTGGAATAGTTTTTCCAATTTATGAAAGTAGGATTAAATAATATGGTTTCATAAGGTCAAGAATAGGGATGCAATTTATTTTTAGCATTCTAGTGTAATTTTTTGGATGTCATTATATATAGGATGTGTGAAATCTCGAGTTCATTCCTTTTTCATTTCCCCACTAACATTAGCTTGACTGTCTTTCAATGATCATTCATTTTTGGCTTCAGATAGTCATAGAGCCGGTCCATAAAGATTCTTTTCCACATTAGAAAATCACATGATTTTCCTCATTCTAGTTCTGGAAGAGACTATTGTTTCTAATATCTATTGATAGTTCTACCCTGATCCAAGAAGATGCGCCAGCCTCTACCAACAACGAATCTTTGCTGGTAGTAGATAAGGTTATGCAGGCAGGTTTTTGATGTATCTTAGAGCTGATACAAAGATCCATGACTTTTTGGAAGGGGTGTGTCTCAGCTGAAACCAATGGAAGATGGTTTTTCAACTGTGTTCAGTGGGGTTCAACCCAAGACTCACCATCCTATGCATGCATGTGATGAAAGCCTTATGTAGTAATTTAGTAACCTGATCCTACACTTGGGACTCGAGCATTGTCTTCAAACATGGATATCTCACCTTCTAATACCCCATGCAAATCCCCTGCTAAATCAGTGATAGAAAATTGTAAAAATCAGCCTGAACCCCAGAGAGACTTTAATTTTTTTTCATGAACAACAATAAGGAATATGGACAAAAAAGGAAGATTCTTGGGCTTCGATGAATTATATTTCACTTTTTGTGCAAACTTCCTGATGAGGACACATTCAATAAATTGTGTATTTTGAACTGGGAAGCTAAGGGGATCTCATTGAATTCATATCAGGATCTGAGATATAAATACATGTTCCCTTTGTTTAACTATGATTCTATTGTTTGACATGTGCTTCAATATTTCACTTGGAATATTGTAGGTGTTGATGTAATTGTAACTTCGGAATCTATTTCACTTGTATTTCTTATCTATTGTAACTTGATGTTTATTCCGGGATGTTATCATGTTATTTCATGCCCCAATGTTTCGATCAGGAGAATCAATAATATAAACAAGTCATGTCATGTCATTGTGGGTAACCCTCCAATTGTCTAAGGGTTAAAGTCCCCGTAGTCCCGGCGCACTAGGGTTATTAGAATCTCCAAGTAGAGGTTGGCCCTAGTAGGGTTCTAGTCATGTTGAGATTATTATAAATAGAGAGTTGGACTCTCTATTTAGCACACATCACTCACCCACTAAAGTATAGCACATAGTTGAGGAATGAGAAGACACTGGGGCTAGTGAAGAAGAAGGTTACTACTGTCAGGAGTGCATCTTACTGTTTTGTGGTTTTACCTTTGTGCTAATTCTATCTCTAAGGAAGTTGCAGGGTTTTCTCCATTTATGGTTTCCTCGAGGAAAAAAACTGTGTTCATTGTCTCTTATGTTTGATTGTTGTACTTGTTTTTCTCTAAGTTAAAGATCCTAACATAATGCTAGCTTGAATGTTGAAAAACTAACATGGTATCAGATCTAACCTAAGAAGAAGACACTGTGCAGCTGCAGGAACTAGGGATTCCTACTTTGTTGATCTTTCTCCACATATTTTCAGCAAAATTAAGGTGGAATAACTCTCCTCCTTAGGGCGCATCTTTTTGTTGAAGTAGAATCCAATTATGAGGTTTTTCAGTTTTGGACCTATCAGTGCTGCCGGAAATTAGGGCTTTTCACAGAGGATGAATTTTTTAGTGAGCCCCATCCTGGATTGATCTCCTCCCCAAAATCGAAGTTAGGGATAAATTTCAAGGCATTTGGGTGGACAGAACTCCGGAAAAGAAAAACCCTAATTTGCTCCTGAAACAGCTCTACAGGATTTGAGCTCAAGTTTCAGATCCGCCATCTTGACCTAATAAGATCTAAAATATTTTGTATTTCCATTTGATGTTCTCAGTTAAGATGTCTCATCATACCAAGCTTGATGAAAATATTGAGGGAACTGATAACTTCCGAGCTTGGAAGTATAGGATCTCTCTGGTCCTGGAAGAGAATGAGTTAGACTCCTACATCCATGAGAAGGTTCTAGTTCCAGAGGGAGATGAGGCTAAGGCCTTGCATAAGAAGAAGTTGGTTATGGCAAAGAGAATCATTGTTGATTCTATCAAGGATCATCTCATACCACATGTGTCCTCCCTAAAGACACCTAAAGCTATGTTTGATACCCTAACCAAATTGTTTGAAGGGAAGAACATAAACCAGAAGATGACTCTAAGAAACCAACTAAAGAATGTGAAGATTTAGAATGCAGAAAAAATCCATTCTTACTTCACAAGAGTTTCTTAGATTAAGGAACAACTAGAATTTGTCGATGAAGAAGTGGAAAATGCAGAGATTGTGATGACTACTTTGAATGGCCTCCCTAGGTCATGTGATTCTTTCATCCAAGGAATCTGTGCTAGAAAGAAGTTAGTCAAGTTTAGCAAACTATGGGAAGAGTGTTCCCAAGAAGAAGCTCGAATAGCAGCTCGAGAAGAGAAGATGGGAAGTGAATATCACGCTCTCATGGTACACTCCAAGTCTCACTCCAATACATCCAAAAGAAGAATATCTCATTTCCAGAGAGGTAAGTCCTATCACAAAAAGGATTTATTTAGAGTCATGTGTTATACATGTGAAGAAGCAGGACATTATGCAAACAAATGTCCTAAGAAACCAAAGCCAACAAAGAAGAGCAACAAAAGAAGACGTCGTGCTCATGCTACAGAGGATGATGAACCATCCAAGAAGAGAACCAGATATGAAAGTGAAGATTCTTCAAGCGAGGATGAATATGTTTTGATTTCCGCTCTCATGGGAAACATTACTCATGGAAGTGATGATTGGCTCATCGACAGTGGGGATTCCAAACATATGACATGATTCAAGGAATCCTTTGTAAGACTGTCAGAACATGAATCACCTCACAAGGTAAAGCTAGGAGATGACTACCAATATCCAATTAAAGGTAGTGGGGAATCTTCCTATAAACTAGACTCTAGAAAGTCTCTAACAATGAAGGAAGTATTGTTTGTGCCAGGACTCAAGAAGAACCTCCTATCCATATCAACATTAGATGAAAAAGGAATGCGGGTTACATGCATAGATGGTCAAGTCATCATGTGGCCAAAAGGAAAGACTATCGATGATGCGGTGGTGATTGGAGAACAAGAAGGAGGATTGTACAAATTGAAGGGCCATCCAGAACAAGACTTGGTCCATGACACAGTAGATCCAATTGAACTTTGGCATAGAAGGCTTGCACATGTGCATTACAGAGCACTACCTATTGCAAGCAAAGTTGTTGAAGGTCTTCAAGAAATCCAAGCAAAACATGATGGGATCTGAAAAGGACGTGCAAAAGGAAAGAATACAAAGAAGACATTTCCAAGAAGCAAGAGAAAAGCAAAACGAATCTTGGAAATCATCCACTCTGATGTATGCGGTCCTATGTCATCAAACCCACTAAGCGGGTATGCATATTATGTTTCTTTTATTGATGACTTTTCTAGGAAGACATGGGTTTACTTCATGAAGAACAAAGGCGAAGTATTTAGCAAGTTCAAGGAATTCAAAGCCTTGATCGAGAACCATACTGAAGAGAAGATCAAATTTTTTCAATCAAATAATGTCAGAGAATTCACTTCAAATGAATTCAAAGAGCTATGCAAAGAATCAGAGATTAAGAGGGAGTTGTCCACTCCTTATAATCCACAACAGAATGGAATTGCAGAAAGGAAGAATAGAACTATCATGGAAGCTACAAGAGCAATGCTTCATGATCAAGACCTTCCTATGCACCTTTGGGCAGAAGCTACTCAAACATCGGTTTATGTACAAAACTGTACTCCACATAGAGTACTCGAGAACAAGACTCCTGAAGAAGTCTTCTCTGGAAAGAAAATAGAAGTCAGCCATCTCAGAATATTCGGCTATCCAGTGTACATACACATTCCAAAAGAGAAGAGGACTAAATTAGATCCTTTAGGAAAGAAGGGTATAATTGTGGGATACTCTGAAAGCTCGAAGGCTTACAGAATATACTTCCCAGGATTCAAGAAGATTGACATCAATAGGGATGTGACATTCGATGAAGATATATCCTACAACAAATCCAGAAAGAAACCTGCTGAAGAATTTGAAGAAGCAGAAGCACCCAAAGTTCATGATACAACCATGAACGAAGAAGCTCAAGAAGAAGATCGAGAATTTGAAGAACCAAAAAAACCTATAGATCCACCTCTGGAGAAGAATCCTCATAAGAGGAAACCTGCTTGGGTACAAGAACTTATTCAAGGCGCGGAAAGATATGGGGCCCCATAAGAGAATCATAGAGAAAGAAAGAGGACCAGATCCTGCTCTGGGTATGTAGCTTTACTATGTGATTTCATTGATAAAGAACCTTCTAGATATGAAGAAGCGGTAGAACGGAAAGAATGGAAGGATTTTATGATCGAAGAATACCAATCGATCATGAATAATGATGTTTGGGATGTTGTCCCAAGACCAGAAGGGAAGTCAGTTGTAACTTCCAAATGGATCTACAAAATCAAGCATGCTGCAGATGGTAACATTGAAAAATATAAGGCAATATTTGTGGCTTGGGGTTTCTCTTAGAAAGAAGGAATAGATTATGAAGAAACCTTTGCACCTGTATCCAGATACACTTCCATCAGATCAGTACTTGCTTTGGCTGCAATAATGAAATGGAAGATACACCAAATGGATGTCAAGACTGCTTTCTTGAATGGTGTAGTAGAAGAGGAAGTATATTTGGAACAACCACTCGGTTTTGAGACACATGACAGGGAGTCTCATGTGTGTAGATTGAAGAAAGCCCTGTACGGCTTGAAATAGGCACCTAGGACATGGTACAATAGAATTGATAGCTTTCTATCCAGTTTGGGCTTTACCAAGAGTAAAGCAGATTTCAACCTTTACTACAAGGTTGAAGATGGCAACCCAGCGATACTTCTACCATATGTAGATGATCTATTTGTGACATGTATGGATGGGTTGATTGCTGATACAAAGAGAAAGCTTGCTACCAAGTTCGAGATGAAGGACTTGGGTATGATGCATTATTTTCTAGGTATGGAGGTGTCGTAGAGAATAGATGGAATCTTCCTTGGACAAGGGAAGTATGCAGTAGAGATCCAGAAGAGGTTTGGGATGATGGGCTGCAAGGCTATGGCCACACCTATGGCATCGAACCTGAAGCTATTGAGCGATGCTTCATCAGAGTCGGTTGATGCTATGATGTTTCATCAGATGATTGGGTCATTGATGTACCTGATGAACATGAGACCAAACATTTGCTTTGTTGTGAACACCTTGTGGCAGTTCTTGACAAATCTGAGAAATGTTCACTTGATTGCTACAAAGCATATTCTCAGGTACCTGAGGGGTACAGTTGATGATGGGCTCAAGTATGATGTGAATCAGAAGATTAACTTGGAGGGTTATGTTGATTCAGATTGGGCAGGCAGTGCCATCGATAGGAAGAGCACTTCAAGGTGTTGCCTCAGTATGGGATCAGGTGTGATCTCTTGGTTTAGTAATAAGCAATCATGTGTGGCACTGAGTACAGCTGAAGCAGAGTATGTTGCAGCTTTTTCAGCTAGTTGTGAGACAGTATGGCTATGAAAGCTACTGTCTGATTTATTTAATCTCCAGATGGATTCTACTTGTATACATTATGACATCTAGAGTTACGTGAAGTTGTCAGAGAATCCAGTGTTTCATGACAAGTCGAAGCGTATCGAGATCAAGTATCACTATATCAAAGATATGGTGCAGAGGGGAGTAGTGAAGCTCCAGTATGTTGCGATGGAGGAAAATATAGATGATGTGTTGATGAAGCCATTAGCTAGGGTGAACTTCGAGTACTTCAGGGAGAAGCTTGGTGTTCTCCAAATAGAGGTTTCCTCCAAGGGAAAGTGAGGAGTCCCATCGCCATTCTGACGAGCAGGCCAGATATAAGGGCTAAGCCATTCTATCATGGTGAGAGGATTGGTTCCTTCCTTGATAGATATGAGTACTAATATTCATAGCCATTCTGACGAGCAGGTCAGATATAAGGGCTAATCCATTCTGTTCTTGGCTAAAGGATTAAGTTCCTCCCATGTCAGATATAAGGGCTATCGCCATTCTGATGAGTAGGTTAGATGTAAGGGCATTGCCATTCTGTTCATTGCTAAAGGATTAAGTTCCTCCCATGTCAGATGTGACAGCTAGCCATTCTGACGAGCAAGTCAGATGTAAGGGCTACTGCCATTCTGATGAGTAGGTCAGATGTAAGGGTAGTTCCATTCTGTCATGGCTAAAGTATTAGGTTCCTTCCATGTCAGATGTGAGTGCTAGCCATTTTGATGAGTAGGTCAGATTTAAGGGCTACCGCCATTCTGACGTGTAGGTAAGATATAAGGGCTACCAAAGACCTACGAGGAGGTAGGAATACACCCAGCATGAAAGAAGGTTGGCTTTGTAGAACTTCTTGTGATGAGAAGAATCATGAGATAGCACATATGATGATGACCAGAGAAGATCCAGATCGAGCTATGATCTAGATCCAATTATGATGACTCCGAGAGATCCAAATCGAGTGATGATCCATATCCAACAGTGATGATCCAAATAAAGTGATGATCCGGATCCAGTAGTGATGATCCAGATTGAGTGATGATCTAGATCAAGTGATGATCCAGATCCAGTTATGATGATCCAGTGATGATGATCCAATGATGTTCCAGATCAAGTATGATCCAGTAACGATGTTCTAGATCGAGTATGATCTAGTGACGATGTTCCAGATTGAGTATGATCTAGTGACAATGATCCAGATTGAGTGATGATCCAGATCCAGATGAAATGTGACTTGAAGATGAAGATGACCTGAATATGCAGATGACGAGAAGATCCAAAGAAGAATACCAGTGATGAAAATTGTGTTGAGAGAATACCTTCCTAGTTAAGAGGGAGTGTTGATGTAATTGTAACTTCAGAATGTATTTCACTTGTATTTCTTATCTATTGTAACCCAATGTTTATTCTGGGATGTTATCATGTTATGTCATTCCTCGATGTTCCGATAGGGAAAATCAATAATGTAAACAAGTCATGTCAAGTCATTATGGGTAACCCTCCAATTGTCTAAGGGTTAAAGTCCCCGCAGTCCCAGGGCACTAGGGTTATTAGACTCTCCAAGTAGAGGTTGGCCCTAGTAGGGTTTTAGTTATGTCGAGATTAGTATAAATAGAGAGCTGGACCCTCTATTTAGCACACATCACTCACACACTCAAGTATAACGCATAGTTGAGGAAGGAGAAGACATTGGGGCTAGTGAAGAAGAAGGTTACTGCTGTCGAGAGTGCATCTTACTATTTTTTGGTTTTACCTTTGTGCTGATTCTATCTCTGAGGAATTTGTGGGGTTCTCTCCATTTATGGTTTCCCCGAGGAAAAACAATGTGTTCATTGTCTCTTGTGTTTGATTGTTGTACTTGTTGTTCTCTGAGTTAAAGATCCTAACATAATGCTAGCTTGAATTTTTAAAAACTAACAATAGGTAGCACATGTTTTACCCCTCAAGGATAAAACATGTCCTTTCTATTCAGACTGCCGATCTGCTGCCTTCAAGGGGTGTGTCTCAACTGAAGCCAATGGAAGATGGTATTTCAACTGTGTTCAGTGGGGTTCAACCCAAGACTCACTATCCTATGCATGCATGTGATGAAAGCCTTATCTAGTAAGTTAGTAACCAGATCCTGGACTTGGGACTCAAGCATTGTCTTCAAACATGGCTCTATCACCCTGTAATACCCGATGCAGATCCCCTGCTAAATTAGGGACAGAAAATTATAAAACTCAGCCTGAACCCCAAAGAGACTTTAATTTTTTTTCATGAACAACAATAAGGAATATAGACAAAAAAGGAAGACTCTTGGGCTTAGAGGAATTATATTTTACTTTTTCTGCAAACTTCCTAATGAGGACACATTTAGTAAATTGTGTATTTTGAACTGGGAAGCTAAGGGGATCTCATTGATTTCATATCAAGATCTCAGATCTATATGCCTGTGCCCTCTGTTTAACTGTGACCCTATTGTTCAACATGTGCTTCAATATGTCACTTGGAATATTGTAGGTAGCACATGTTTTATCCCTCAAGGCTACACTTCACATCCTCAATGACATATTTCAAGTGAACTATCCTCTCTAGGTTGAATCCTGGACTGCAAGTTGATCTCCATTGTTTTGTTGACCTATTTTCTCTAAGGTACAGTAATATTCTAATCCCTAAGTGATAAACAATATGACTGTTGAAGGTTATATTCCCTTTTGCATCAATGACATGATTTACTAGTCCCAGTCCTCAATGCACATTGGGTGTCCTCAAATTTTAAGGACACATGTGTTCTCCAGCTACATAGCACACACACACAAGCACACATATACATGTCCATCAAGATGTTGTTTGGTGGATACTTGGTGTGGTTGTTGTGAAGAAGACCCATGCTCAAATCATGGCATCTGTGGTTGTGGCTTGTAGTTGGGCCATCTCTTTTTGGGCACATGCCTTATAAGATTTCACCAGAATACGTGCCTTGTTGGGATTTGTGCTATAGATTATTGATGTACAATGTGGGAGTTTAATTTGTAATTTGTGTTGGCTTAATACCCATGACCTGATCTTCACTAATAAAACATTCTAGAGGGTGGGGCCATAGTTTTGAGGGATGTCAGTCCATTGGATTTCAGGCTACAATTATAAATTGAATCAGTGCTATGTAACAAAATAGGTTACCAATCAGGAAATAGTTCTAATTACCTTTACAACTAATACCTGATGGGTTACTTTGTGAGGTATCTTTCATCAAATGATAAATATTTGATTACCAATATGCTTTTCTATTTCCATTGATTCACATGGATAGACATTTCAAGTAAGGTTCATTTGCATCTCTCCAATGCTTGCCTCACCATCCTTTTTATCTTCATGTAATGCTAACCTCTTAAACATTCAGGAGGGGTAATTATTGGCTAAGATCACAAGGTGATTCCATTTATAGTTGTTCATAAGATAGCTGATAATAATGGATTTATATCTCTGGTTCAGTTTCCTCTTAATTCTTGGCACTTCATAAGATAGCTGATAATAATGGATTTATGTCTCTGGTTCAATTTACTCTTCATACTTGGCACTTACTAACTTTACAATAGTCTGACAAGGTAGTTAAGGCCTTGATTATCCATGTTCTTGTAGTAAGTACTACCTAGATTCTAGGCTAAAACCATGTGGGGATAAAATATTGATAACCGACATTCTAGGACTAGTAATTTTCCAAAAACAGGGTGCAAACTAGAGTGTAATGTGTAGTCATCAGCATCTCCATGAGGTAGATCACTTTAGTTATTTTAACCAATTACATAGTTAAACCAAAATTTTCTCTGTATCTTTATTTATGTAAAGAGACTTCATTTTTATGGAGGGTTATGTTTGTTTTTATCTTATTGTAATCCATTTAGTGTAGACATTCATAAAAAGGGTTTGTATAATTGTCTCCAGTGGTCAGGAATGTATGGTTCCTTTTGTCATCGGGATATTTCATAATAGGCACCGAGGAAAATTGTATTTGTTGCTTGCAGGCTAGTAGGATAAGGTGTTTCCGTGGTTAATATAGATACTGTGGATGGATGTGTATTTTATAGTTAATCATCCCATTCTTTCTTGTTGCATGCCATATTTGATGATTCTCTAGCTTCAGCATTAATTAATTAGTAATTTATCTGCAGGGAATGGTATTCGTGGCATTATGTTGAGCTGGTTAACATTATTAATGACAACTGTATATATGCACGGGTGGCAAAGTTTGTGAAGGATAAGTCCACTTTATTGGCTGACTCTTTACCTAAATTAATAGAAATAACTGGACATGAAGACAAAGACAAGGATATCATAGAAGCTGCTAAAGCTTCCATGGGTACAGACTCTAATCAGATAGATACTTGTTTATTGAAATGAAATAATGTTTATTTCAGTTGTAATTTAATCACATATCTTGAATCACATAGACTTGGAGAAGGCTCAATTGGGTCTTGGGCACAACTACAGCAGAGCCAACGTGAAATTCAATGTCAATAGAGTGGATAACATGGTTATACAGGCTATTAGTCTTCTCGATGCCTTAGACAAGGACATCAACACCTTCTGCATGAGAGTAAGGTATTGCAAGTTTAAACTTAGTATTGTTTTTACTTTTTTGGGGGTTTTATAGTGGTTTTATATGAAACAACATTTAAGATAGTTCAGTCAGGGTCAATTCTAACAGTTGTCAAGTTGAGGTCAATTTCCCATAAGTGTATTTTAATTCTTTAGTCAGGACTCATGTCTTATAAATTGAATCAGTGCTATGGAACAAAATGTGTTACCAATCATGAACTAGTTCTAATTACCTTTACAACTAATACCTGATGGGTTAGTTTGTGAGGTATGTTTCATCAAATGATAAATATTTGATTACCAATATGCTTTTCTATTTCCATTGATTCACATGCATAGACATTTCAAGTAAGGTTCATTTGCATCTCTCCAATGCTTACCTCACCATCCTTTTTATCTTCATGTAAGAAATAGAATACTGCAAGGAGAATGCAAAAACTATTACTATTGAATCCTAGAGAGCCCAAAAGATCAAAATGAGTGAGGGTTCAAGGGACATCAAGGAAGAATCCCAATACCAACAACGCGGTCTACTGTCAACTATTCTAATATCCAAGGCTATGCTCAAGGGTGTTTTGAGGTTCTTTCTATCCATTGGTTGTGTGACTCGAATCCTACACTGCATGATAGAACTAATATTGGAGGTTTATTTATAATGCCTCTTGTGATTGGAGCTATCTAGAGGTTGTAAGTAAGAAATGACAAGCTTTGAGTTAGCAATGCAGGGAGTTCTATCTATGAAATTTTTCTTCTAGAAGTGAAGTATCCCCTGAAGAAGCAAGGCGATACATCTCTTGTCCTCCTACTATATGAAAATATTTAAGGATCTATTATAGTCTCTGAACAAGCAGTGATCTCTAAAACTTATTTCATAGAAGACAAGATGTCTAAAGATGAAATGTTCTAGTTTAAGTTCCTCTAACATAGGCTCATTTTCACAATTTTGAAACTAACCATCAATCTCTGAACAAGGATAGTTCCTACATCTAACATAGACTCATTTTCAAAATTTTGGATAGATCTTGTACTAGAACCTGCACTAGTCTTTTCAGTAGTTGAAACTAACCTGTACTAGTATTTCTAGCTTCTGAAACTGATCTTTCCTCTAACATAGGCTCATTTTCACAATTTTGGATAGAACCTGCACTAGTCTTTTCAGCAGATGAAACTAACCTGTACTAGTATTTCCAGCTTCTGAAACTGATCTTTCCTCTAAGATAGGCTCATTTTCACAATTTTTGATAGAACCTGCATCTAACATAGACTCATTTTCAAAATTTTTGATAGAGCTTGTACTAGAACCTGCACTAGTCTTTTCAGCAATTGAAACTAATATTTCCTCTGCTTTATGATCAATAACTCCAAAGCTGTCACCGTCACCATTAAGGGTGCAAGTATTTACATAATTTTGATGAAGAGAACTAATATCCAACAACAAAAGAAGACAAAACTCACCCTTGGCCTCTGAAGGAACCAAAAATGTGCTTCCCTCTGAAGTACTCTGAAATCCTTACACCTTTGGGCTAGAAGCATTATTAGATAGTCCATTAATATTCATTTAAAAATATTGACTGCTCGCTATTATGATACTTCCATGAACTTGATATTTCCTTTGACAGCCCATTGCATTTATCAGTCTCAACAAGGATCAAATTTTCTAAATTGTGAGGTTTATTTATAATGCCTCTTGTTATTGGAGTTATCTAGAGGTTGTTTGGAGTTAGGTGCAGAAGCAAACATTCGCTACCTTATAACCCAAACAACATTTTGATTTGATGCATGGAAACTCATAAACCAAAGTTTTGATAAACCATCATGCAATAACAACCCTAGAATCCATTATAAACCATCATCAGCTTGAAGCCATTTTTTTGACAATTCTTCAAGCTGGAGTCATTGAAAGTTGTTGAGACAAGATGTGCCTCAAACTTCCTCCTGTTGCATCGCTTTGTACAGGTGAAAGTTTCATTATTGTCTATGGTGAGTGAGATTTAGTCTTTTTGGGGACAGTCAAATTGAGAGAGGAGTTCTATATAGACTGGTGATTGATGGGAAGTGGTGGATCAAGATTGACTTTTGTTGAAATTCACAACACCAATGTTTGAGGTTCTTTGAAATGCAGACATTGCAAGCCTTTTTGGGGAGAGATTTATGATGGCAGGGATACCATGGATGAGAAATATATGGAAACCATTTGATAGGGGGGTTCCTGTGCTTTTATTTTTTGATGTAAATTTTGTAGAGGTTGTGTTGACAATCATTGATATAGATTTTGCGTTTTGATGACAATCATTGTTGACATGTGGAACCAATTCAACACCCCCTTGCACACTTTATCCCATGCTTTGAATCCTAGATTTATGTGACGATGACCTCATTTCTTGAAGCAATTGGGAGAGGAAGGCCCCACATGGTTGGGGTTGGCTGCTGTAGTGAAGAAATCTTTCAAGAGATCATTTGGGGGAAAATTTTGTAAAATTTGTTGGAGGAAATTGGAATGGACAAATTTTTAGCATCAGCCTTGGCTACTTTGTATATCTATACACTAGTTTTGGGATGTAATATTTACTGTATTGGTGCCCCAGTTATCTCTTTTAGTTCATATTGAAACATTCGACATAATATTCTTATTAATATATTTATATTAATTTAGAAAGTTTTCTTTATTGGGCTAAATTGTTTTAAAAAATATTTCACATTTAGCTTTTATGATTTTTGATTTTCTATGTCCTATTTTTCTAGCAGCAAAACTCAAAAGTTCTATGATGTCACAAATCCTTCATAGCAACACTGGGGGCTTTGTTTACCTCCACCAGTGGAAGAGGTTTCCTTTCTTGGATCAGGTTCTTCAAGTAAATTGAGCAAATCACCGGCTCCTGTAAGTGACTTTAGGATTTTACTATATTGTACTTTCATCCAATTATC
The DNA here is from genome assembly GCA_001517045.1 of Pseudotsuga menziesii. Taxonomy (NCBI): domain Eukaryota; kingdom Viridiplantae; phylum Streptophyta; class Pinopsida; order Pinales; family Pinaceae; genus Pseudotsuga; species Pseudotsuga menziesii. The sequence goes on from LPNX010236680.1 coordinate 28,724, forward strand.
TTTAGCATTTGTTATTGATATCTGTGCATACAAATTTTTCTATGTTTCCATATTAGATTATTTAATATATTTTGATTCAGTCCTAAATAATCATTAGTATCGAAGCTAATGTGTATTTTATTTAGACAGCTTATGTTTTACTTCAGTGATTGTCTTCTATATTCTTTATACATGGCTTCATTTTCATTTACTAATAATATATACCTGTTCATATTTCCATGTGAAACTAGAACACAGGAGGTAATGCTAAGACTTCCCTTTCCAGTGGAGCTGCTGGAATATCAGTTGTATTTCCAGCTAGTGCATCTTGGTATGAAGTCTGTTTCTTGTCATGGAATATTTGTTTAGTTTTCCATCACCCCCCTGGATTGGTGCAGAGTAACATTACACATTAAGTTTAGTGAACATTAGCTTCCATATAATTTAGGAGTTTGTGGTGGAATATTACATATATTACTAAATATTGAGACATTAATGGTTGTTGGAGGGGCTCCCATGTTGCACAGGAAAAATCATTTAGTATGAGGATCCCAATTGTTCAGGGCTCCTCTAATCCTAAAACAAGTTCATCTCATTCAATTTCAGTGTCTCCACCATTAAATATCCCTACCTTGGTGGTGGAAGCTGCAACATCAGGGTTGAGTTTTGATCATGGAAAGATGTTGGTCAATAAGGGTGGGAAGTCATCAACATTTATATCTAAAAAACATATTGATGCCAAACCTAATGCAATGAGTGGAACAGATATAAAATTAAATTCACGTGTAAATAACACTGGGGAAGCTTTCCATGGAAAGAATGCTAATTTAGTTGATCCTACTATGAAATGTAGGAGTCATGAAGGTTTTAAAAGTATATTTAAGAATTCGTCCTCCGACACACACAAGGGTTCATCTGAGCTAGGCAGTGAGCACATTGAAACAAAAAGAAGTGAAAGAACATATGCAGCTTTAGTGTCATCTGGTATTGTCTGTATTGGACTTTCTAAAGATAGCTTTCCAATCTCTGTCCCTCAAAGCAACTCTGTTGTTCAAAGCAACAATGAAGTGAATGTTGTTGCTCTAAATAAAAGTAGTAGAATGCTTTTAGGAAACCATGTTGATAATTGTCTACAAAGGTCTCCATTTGATGATAGGTATCATCAAGACAATTATGAAGAACACTTTGCAGAACCATATGGTGAAGTTTTCTCTAAAGCTATTTCTTCAGAAGCTGAGGTGCCTCCCTTTATGGAAAAATTCCAATTTTCAGTGGATGATTATAGTTCTAAATATTGTTCTCTTCATCAAAAGTATGTAAATACTTGCACCCTTAATGGTGACGGTGACAGCTTTGGAGTTATTGATCATAAAGAAGAGGAAAGATTAGTTTCAACTGCTGAAAAGACTAGTGCAGGTTCTATCCAAAATTGTGAAAATGAGCCTATGTTAGAGGAAAGATCAGTTTCAGAAGCTAGAAATACTAGTACAAGCTCTATCCAAAATTTTGAAAATGAGTCTATGTTAGATGCAACCGATAGAAGTACAAGCACTGGTTTTCAAATTCCCAAGAAAGTAGAAATTGCTAGAGATTCTAATGCCAGTTCTGGAAAGCTAGAATGCTTGGAGAATCTAGTGTGTAATATCCTTCCAGAAGTTTATATGAATGGCTCAGATGTTGGAGAAAACAGTATAATTTCAAACATATTGTCTTTGAATTTTGATTCAGATGATAGTGTATTAAATAGTCCTCACAATTTAGCAAATTTGCTCCTTGTTGAGACTGATAAATGCAATGGCATGTCAAAGGAAATATCAAGTTCATAGAAGTCTTAGAATAGCAAGCAATCAAGATTTTTATTTGCAAGGTCAGAAGGTTCTATAGAAATATCAAGCCATTATTCCACTCCCAATTTTGCATCGTCCAGGCAATTGCAGGGGGAGTGGGAAAATGGAAAAGATGTTTTGAAAAAAACAAATGGACATGAACTATATATTGAATATTAATGGACTAACTAATAATGCTTTTGGCCCAAAGGTACAAGGATTTCAGAGTACTCTAGAGGGAAGCACATTGTTGGTTCCTTGAAAGGCCAAGGGTGAGTTTTGTCTTCTTTTGTTGTTGGATATTAGTTCTCTTCATCAAAAGTATGTAAATACTTGCACCCTTAATGGTGACAGTGACAACTTTGTAGTTACTGATCATAAAGCAGAGGAAAGATTAGTTTCAATTGCTGAAAAGACTAGTGCAGGTTCTACCCAAAACTGTGAAAATGAGCCTATGTTAGAGGAGAGATCAGTTTCAGAAGCTGGAAATACTAGTACAAGATCTATCCAAAATTTTGAAAATGAGTCTATGTTAGATGCAACTAATAGAAGTACAAGTACCTGTTTTTCCAGATTGTTCTCTTCATCAAAAAGTACGTAAATACTTGTACCCTTAATCGTGATGGTGACAGCTTTGGAGTTACTGATCATAAAGTAGAGGAAAGATTAGTTTCAACTGCTGAAAAGACTAGTTCTATCCAAAATTGTGAAAATGAGCCTATGTTAGAGGAAAGATCAGTTTCAGAAGCCGGAAATACTAGTACAGGTTAGTTTCAACTGCTGAAAAGACTAGTGCGGGTTCTATCCAAAATTGTGAAAATGAGCCTATGCTAGAGGAAAGATTAGTTTAAGAAGCTGGAAATACTAGTACAAGCTCTATCCAAATTTTTTAAAATGATTCTATGTTAGATGCAACCGATAGAAGTACAAGTATTGGTTTTCAAATTCCTAAGAAAGTAGAAATTGCTAGAGATTCTAATGCCAGTTCTAGAATGCTAGAATTCTTGGAGAATCTGGTGCGTAATATCCTTCCAGAATTTTGTATGAATGGCTCATATGTTGGAGGAAATAGTATAGTTTCAAACATATTGTCTTTGAATTTTGATTCAGATGATAGTGTATTAAATAGTCCTTACAATTTAGCAAATTTGCTCCTTGTTGAGACTGATAAATGCAATGGGTTGTCAAAGGAAATATCATGTTCATGGAAGTCTCAGAATAGCAAGTAGTCAAGATTTTTATTTGCAAGGTAAGAAGGTTCTATAGAAAGATCAAGCCATTATTCCACTCCCAATTTGGCATCGTCTAGGCAATTGCAAAGGGAGTGGGAAAATGGACAAGATGTTTTGGAAAGCACAAATCGACATGAACTATTGAATATTAATGGATTATCTAATAATGCTTCTAGCCAAAAGGTGCAAGGATTTCAGAGTACTTCAGAGGGAAGCACATTTTTGGTTCCTTCAGAGGCCAAGGGTGAGTTTTGTCTTCTTTTGTTGTTGGATATTAGTAATTTTCTTTTAATAATTGTGTTTTACCTCTTACTAATATGGAATTTATAGCTTTTGTTTCCTTTTATCCATCCATTTTAAGACTTTTTATTTTTCCAAGTTTGTTATCTATGGATATAGACTTATTTTTATGGATCTAAATACAAGAGATAACCATTTTCAAATGAGCCTATCTTTTAAGATCTAACATTTCACAGGGAATGCCATTAAGTTGCACTGGGACATTACCAATGTCATGTAGGATTGTCAGATATCCCTTGGCCATCTTGGGGATTTCTTAGCATCACTTTCCAAAATCGGTGCCTAAGAGAAAAGAAATATAAGGCCTTAGCACTACACTCACTCACCAACACATTACCCCTTACTAAGAGACTATTCAATCTCTAATTCAGCCAAGATTTAGATTTTTTTTCTTTAAATTAGCTAGGTCAGACCCTCTCTTACTCTTATCGTCTTCTCTGGCCTGACTCTATCCTCCCGCATAAACATACCCTATGTTATAATGGTGTACTAATGGTTGGTTTTGAACAATTCTTCATGAACCTTGAACTTTGTACTTGTAAATATAACCCCACACCAAAAATTTTGTAGTTTGATAAAAAAAAATTAGGCTTCACAATAAGAGAAGAAACCTTTTGCAGTTTGATCACAACCATAGACCTGCTTATTATGGAACCTTCTCAAAGAAAAGGTGAATATACTTTACATAATTTTAAGTTTATTAATTATCAAAGCAACAGGTTGTGTTTTAATTTTGATAGCCCATGATGAGGAACATATGAAACACCTTGAAGCTCATGGATTCTTAAGATTGCAGTAGGCAAGAGGGAAATTTTTGTTTTTGACTCTTTGTTTTTTATGCAAGTGATGGCATTGGGCTTTGAAATCCTTTCAGGAAGGACTTTTATTTGGACTATGTGAATGATAGTGATGAAGAATGGGAAGAGGTAATCATCACTAAATCTCTTTGGTAAGAGTATTTGTAGTATTTTTATTAGCTTTAGTTAAATGGAAAATGGTACATAGCTCTTAGGAATTAGATTATCATAAATACTAACTAGTAAGTTGTAATAGTAATAATTTTGTAGTTTGTAGATTGATATCTATCATAAATTTGTTTGAATTTCATCATTGTCAAACAATAACAACTTCTTAAATGGTGCTAGCTCAATGGTAGAGCACCTGCCTAATTAGAGGCAGGAGGTTGGTGGATCGATTCCTCCATGCCCTATCATAAATTTGTGACTACAAAAATGACTAAATTCACATATATATGAGTATTAGTAGCTAATTTCTCGTATCTTAGTCGTATTTAGCTTAGTCATTAATATGTTAACATCCAGTAGTTTATTTAGTCGTATATTTGGTCATTAATGGTTGCAATTAGTGACTAAATCAGTGACTAAATCAGTGACTAAATCAATGACTAAATCAATGACTAACTCAGTGAATAAATCGATGACTAAATCCATGACTAAATCAATGACTATCAATTAGTAAAATAATGACTAAATCATTGACTATCAATGACTAAAGCATTGTCTATCAATGACTAAATCATTGTCTATCAATGACTAAATCAATGATTATTAAGTCAAGCTATTAATGACTAGTGAAATACGACTAGCTATAAGATAGTGTAAATTTGCTACTATTAGTCACCGACTCAAAAATAGTCGTTTATAGCCTGATTTCAGTCATGTTTTTACTCATTAATTTCTCATTTTCTACTAGTGTTCTAAACTTTCATAAAAAAAATAAAGTGTTTGTCAGAGCAAAACATGCCATCGAAACTGAGCATATTGATATAGTTTTGAAAGACAACCAATAGCCCTGGTTTATTTGTCTTGGCCACTAGGTTTGGTCGTTCAAATCTATTTCCAAACATAATGCCATATCTTATTCCCACTGAATTTTTAAATTTAAAAAACACGCATATGCATTTTAGCGTTATTCATATCGCATATGCAATTCATATTGCATATGCGCTATAACGCATATGCATTTTTTCTTTAGTAGCTTGGTACGAGAGTAAAACATATTTTACCAAGTTAGTGGATAGTCTTTGGGAGAAAACCCATCTAAAAAGAAAAGATCATGGTAATTATTGGCCCCTCCAAAGTGGTTTAGTGTGGCAAAAGGACAACGCTTAGCCTAAAATTTGTGAATGGTTGTGGATAATGAGGTCAGATTATTGGAGGTTCAAGGCACTTGTCCATGGTTCTTGTTCATGGTGCTTAAGACATAGAAGATGCCTTTTATATTTATTTATTGAGTTTTATTGCCTAACCTTTCTCCAAGGCTCAAAAGTAATATCTAGCTATAAAATATTCCTGATGGTACCAACGTATCCACTATGAGGATAAGGATTGCGAGATCATTTATGTTGTTTTGAAGCATTTTTTTGTTGAAGCATTTTTTTGTTCATGGACACACAAAAGCATCTTTTAGGGCCTAAGGACAAGATGTCATCTCTCGACTATGTTGAGGCTCCACGATGTATACATTGTGCTCGAGATTCGTAATCATAATAATATTCCCACTTGGATTCCAAATATCTTCTTAAGATGTGATATTTTTTGTTCAAGGCATCATTCTCGGGTCAAGATTCGTATAACATTCATTTAGGGCCTACGGCTTAGGGTTTCTCCCATAACTATGTTCAAGATATGCTCATGAGGTCATGTGTGGTGGATCAAATTTCATTCTTAAAACTTTATTCTAAGAATTTTTCTTTATGGTACAAGGCCTAGGTTTCCTACCTTAACAATGTCCAAGACCCATTGATTCATATCTACTATCCAAAACCTTCTAATGGCATCCATGTCACCACTCGAAGGAAAGGGTAACTTCAAGAGGTCATGACTGGTCATTTGAGGTGTTTTTCATGGTCATGATTTCTAGAAGCTTTTTTTAGAGTCCAATCCCAACGTTTACCCCCCCAACAATGTCGAAGGCCACACAGCCCATACCTAGTGCTTGTAAGTCATGTGAGGTGATTCGAGGTATCATTTTAGGTCTTAAATGGATATAATATTCCTTTATGTACTAATTTTTGGGTTTACTTTGTAAAAAATGTGTAAGGCCTTGATAACCATGTCTACTATTTAAAACCTCTCGATGGCATGATTATCCCTAGGTTTTTGGTAGGGATACCAAACATAGGTCCTCTGTGGTAGTTTGAAGTGTCTGTATTGACCTTCAATGACTAAGGGATTCATTTAGGGCCCAAGGATTGGGTTTCCTCCCATTTCCATGCATATAGCCCCAAGACCCATAACTACTGTAAAAAAAATCCCAATTTCTCGCATATACCTAATCTGAGGCCAAATACCCCCTAGAGAGGTCATCTGTGGTGGCTTGATACGTTATTCTTTCCTGTGGATCCCTAGAAGCTTCCTTTAGTTTTTACAACCTGGGTTTCCCTATCGCTCAACCATGTCAAGGTTCTCTAAGCCCATCCTTTGTGATTAAAACAACCTAACGGTGTCAATGCACACACACAAAGCTAAGAATGGCCTCAAAAGGTAACATATGGTGGTTTAAGGTGTTCTTGGTGGTCCTAGATGCGTAAAAGCTTCATTTAGGGCCTAAAGTATAGGTTTTATCCCTTGACAATGTCTAATACCCTAGGTCCCTCCCTCCCATGAATCCCTTCCCTTTATATTTGTCCTCCCTCCAACCCCCCCTCATATCTCTCCCCTACCTATAGTGAGAATTTCTCCTCACTATAAGGGTAAAAATGGCTCCCTTGTGCCTATAGGGCACAAGGGTAGGTTTCTACCCTTAGAAAACAGTAAAAAATAGAATGTAAAATGGTAAAAAGAGAGCTGAGAATTGAAACTAAGCTAAGCTACACTAAAACAAGTAAATGGCAGCTGTTGTATACTACATCTAAGAGAAAATCTGAAAGAAATATGGAGATGCAGCCCTTCTGAACCCCTCTGCACACAGTGGGTTAGCGTTCTGCCTCCAAAACCTGCAAAAATAAGCCTATACTACTATGAAGCAACCTGCAAACAAAGTTAATAGAAAACCTGTAAATGAAAATATTGGTTAGAAAACAAAACAAGTAAATAAACATACATGAAAATAATCTATACCTCACTTGGGTGGAAATGGGCCACCATGCCCTAGCTCATGGGAGCAACTCTCTCTTGAATGGGGAGCAATGGCTTGGAGAAATGGAGATGGAGGAGAGGGAGAGTGGGTGGTTTGAGAGCAAGAGGTCTCAAAGCATCCATGGGTAGCATAACAATATGCAAATGACGATTGTTTTGAGAGTGACCCCCCACCCTTCTTATATAGACGTTTTTCCAAGGGGTTTTAGGGTTTTAAGCCCTTGGTCAAGGCTTTAGCCCCTTTTTTGGGCCTTTAGCCCCTTCCGCCTTAAATTTACCCCCTTTAAAGGTTTTAGCCCCTTTTTGAGGGCTTTAGCTCTTGGGGGTCTATTTTGGGCTCTTTTTGGGGGTTTTTAGCCCTTTTATTCATCCTTGGGCTCTTTTGGAGGTGTGGGGGTCAAATGGAAGGTCATGGAAGGTCTTATGGAGTGAAATGAGTGTTGTGAGGTGGTGTCCTTGGGTGGTGTAGGCCATTGAGAGCTGTGTGGGGGATTTTTGGGTTAACAGATTGCCCCCTGATGTGTGAGGGAACGAGCTCAACGTATGGCCGATGGACATCATAGGATTTGCTGTCGAGAGGTGGTGCTTCCGGGGCTGGGGTATGGTGGCTTTTGGTTTTGTAGTAATTTGTTTCCCATCAATGGGTGAGATACAATAAATGTGTGACATGTATATGGACGAGGTGAGCATTCCCATGCTCGTGGCAATGTCAAAATAATCATTTGATCTATCCTCTAAAATCCAAGAGCTGATCATATACAACTAATTTTACAATGTTGGTTGCCTCGGTGTGAGGCTGAATACAATAGTGATATGGTACATTATACCCATGGAATTCCGATGGAATGTTATATCTTCATGACTGACGGTCTACTGGATCTGGAATGGTACATAGCTGTATGGACTCGCTGATTGAGAGTCAGAGTCTTTGTGGTACAAGTATGTTGCATTAATCATAAAGGTATATCGAAGCACTGCTGGGGCTTCTGAACATTGTCTCCAATGCAACCTGGAAATCACAAGGGACATAACTTGTTTAGGTCCCTAGAGTGGACTCACCAATGTGCTAGAGTCGGGTGACATCTGGGGTCTTCAACCAAGTACTGTGTGGAACAAACCCTATACGAATCTCAGCGGTGCGATGGTGGAGTTAAAGTCGAGTACATGAGAAACAACCATCCCGAGAGGCACTAAGGAATCCTCTAAAGTGGTCCAAGTAACTCATAAATGATGTTAATGAAACCAAGGTACAAGGACCTTTGGGTCTATCCTCTACAATATATGTGTTGGCGTCAACAGAGGGAGACCTGCCCCTAGTCAAGGCAATGATGTTTCCTTGACCAGAAGCGTGAGGGATAACCGAAAGGTGTTAAGCAATCTGCAGGCTGACTCACTGAATTGGGGGGGAGGGGAGGGAAGGGAAAAACTAAACAGGGGTAGGGGGGTAGTGGGAGACTCAAACTTCCTTTGTTCAGAGTATGACGACAGGGCAGACCAAGCAGCAAATGAAACTTAACTCATGGGAATGGGATCATAGCTGTAATACTGGGAATGTCGCTGTAGAAGGGAAATACTTATAGGTGGAGGACACTTTTGATACTGATGGGATCCAAGGAAGACACATTGCAGAGTACTCTAAACAAAGGCAACCCAATGTGGGGATGCTTCCAAACTCTATTTTGTGGGGTGGTGTCTAGGGACACCGTTGTGGTATGATCTCGTGGATTTTTGTCAAGCCCAAGAAGGTAAATGCTCGATGGTGCTTTCAATTTTAGAGAGTCTGAAAGCACGAAGAAGACTCCAGTGGGGGATGTTTTTCATTGGTAGTCTCCTGTGCCAGAAAAAGGATAAAATTATACACAGGAGAGCTCGCCCATCCTGGAGGGGATGGGAGACTTCTTTACAGTTGGTAGTCCAATCAAGAGGGAAAAGGTTAAACCTATACTGACTGGACGGTCATTCAAATACTTTTATGAGCATGAACGAAACCAAGTTTGCTCGACGATCTTTTCCTATTGAGACATCTAGAAAAGAGCTTAACGACAACCGGTGGTGGGATTTTTCGTAAAGTGCAGCCCCACTGCCCGAGAAAGCACAAAAGTATGTAGAGGGGAATGGTCTTGGCTTGAGTGTGCCAAGGAGGTCCTTTTCATGAGGTGGTCTACATGGTCTGCATATGGAGGTAAACGAGACAAAGTAGACTCCCTTTCCTATACTTTAGTGAGTGGGAAAGGAAGCATTTGTGTTCGACGATCTTTTCATTGTTTTAAGGAGTCAGAAAAGAGCTTAAACAAAACTCCAATGTGGTCAACCAATGGTGGCATGAGCGGTGCCCCCTTGTTGGGACGGTGGAAAGAGGTCCACCGGTCATCCACGCAGTATGGATGGAGCAAGAGGCTCTCAGACATACCAATACATGTGTGGGATAGATCACGGCAGAGGCCTACGAGATGGTGCGACATAAGCACGCGGACCGAGGTGGCTCTCGAACAGAGGTCAAGAGAGCGTGTGTGTGTGTTAATGTGGACAAACTAGACTACATGCAATGTGTGTACAAGTCCAGAGGCATTTATATGCCAAATACGTGCAAGAAAAAAATCATTTTGTGGACAGTGGTCCAGAGGTCTACGTAAGGTGCGGTAAAAAAGAAAAAACAATCTATGTGTTAAAAATCCAAAATAAAAGCTAAAATTACATTTGTTGATGGGCAGTGGTCCGAGGACACTTCTATGTCAAATATATGGAAGAAAAATGAAAGGTTTTGTGGACGATGGTCCAAAGATGTCCGCATAAGGTGCGGTGAAAAAGACAATTATAACTATAAAAAGTAAAATATGGTACAATCCTTAACACACGGTGGCCCGATTGCTCGCATGAGTTGTGATCGGGTAGTGTGATATGAGTACTGGTCCGTAGACACTTGCATCGTCATGTCATGGCTCATGAATGGAGGTGACTTGTGGGAAATGTTCCCAAAATTGACTGTTTAAACATGAGACGATGGTCTCATAAGCAAATGAAAGTTTGATCCTGAAGGTGTGAGAGGTGTCTCGAATAGGTTTCGGGTGACTTTTGACTAGCAATTGATGGTGTTTCCTTTGATTTTTGATGAAAAAAAATGGTGAAAAAAAAGAAAAATAAAATGAAGTGACTCATTGGTGATGTTTAAGCATAGAATTCCTTGAGGTAGATCCCATTGTGGGGGTTTTCCAAGAGTTGTGCATCAGAGTCAATGAGGGTATATGCCCCTTTTCCAAGGCAACGGTGGATGACGTATGGGCCATACCACATTGATTCAAACTTTCCTTTACCCAATTTATCGTTGGGTTGGTCATAGACTAGAACCATATCACCTTCGCTAAAGGTGCGAGGGTGTACATGGGAGTCATATTGGATCTTTGATCGTGTTTTTGCTGCTTCAATGGCTTGGAGGGTAGCTCGATGGTATTCTATGGTTTGCTCGAGTTGGAGGAGTCGTTCTTCTAAAGGTGAAGTATCAGGAAGGGGTTCCACTACGAGGCGAAGAGATGGGATTTGACACTCTATAGGGAGCACTAATTCCATGCCATGTACCAGGCGGAAAGGGGTGAAACCGGTTGTAGTTTTTGTGGATGTGTGATAAGACCACAGGGCAGAGAATAGCTTATGATGCCAGTTGGTTTTTTTGATTTCCTACCATCCGATGAAGTATTGTTTTAATGATTTTGTTGATTGCTTCCACTTGGCCATTGCCTTGAGGGTAGTAGGAAGAAGAGTACTGGTGTTGAAATTTCAACATGGTTGATAAATCAGCCCATACAGCGTCTTTGAAGTGTGCCCCATGATTGGAGACTAATTTTTTGGGGACACCGAACCGTGTAATGACATGGTTGAAGAAGAAATGTGCTGTGGTTCTAGCTTTGCAATCAAATGTGGACATGGCTTTGGCCCACTTGGTGAAGTAATCAACTGCCATGCTAATGTACTTGTGGCCATTAGTCGAAATGGGGTTGATGTTCATGAAGTCGATTGCCCATTTGTAGAAGGGCCCGACTATGACTACGGGGTGTAATGGTGTGGGGGGTGTTCTTGCCTTTGGGGAAAAAAGCTGATAGTTGCGGCATTGTTTGACTACCTCTATGCAATTAGCAAAGATGGAGGGCCAGAAATAGCCAGTGCACATAATCTTTTGGGCGGTTGCTAGGCCTAAAAGGTGACCACCACAGGCTTCGCTATGACTATCGTTGAGGATTTTCTCAACCTCGTCACGGGTGAGGCAACGACGTAGGATGGTATCAATGCCTCGACGATACAGAACATCTCCAACCAGCAGGTAGCGAATGGCTTGGTGTCAGATGCATCGTCTATCCTCATGATTGAAGTGCGCTAGGAACTTTTCCGTTCATAAATAGAAAAGGATGTTCCCATACCATGGGTCGTCAGTAGATATGATGATCAGGAAATCGTCAGGGAGATCATCCTTGGGGGGTGATGATGTGGTTAATGGGGGCAGATCGGTCATAAGTTTGGCCAATGCGAGTGCCTTTCTGCTTTTTGGAGACACAAACTCTAGGTTGAATTCTTGGAGGAAAACTACCCACTTGGCTGCTCAACCTTGTAGAAGGCGGCGACTTAAGAGGTACCGCATTGGATTTGAATCAGCCACTACATGAGTGTGATTGGAAATGATATAGTGGCACAATTTTTTAGTCAAGAAGACAACAGCGAGGGCCAATTTCTCCTTGGGTGAATATCGTACTAGGGGTCCTGTTAGCTTATGACTGATGGAGTAAATCACGTCCTCATGGCGAGCATCGTCTTCTTGGACCAGGACTCCAGCAATGGCGTTTTCTGAGGCTGACACATAAAGGATGAAGTCTCGGGTGAAATCTGGCGGTGAGAGTAATGGTGCAGAAGCCAGGGCTTGTTTGAGTGCCTCAAACAACTCTTGTGCTTGCTGATCCCAAACAAAGGGGGTTTTGGTATGGAGCAGTCAAATGAGACCATAGGATTTCATTGCATACTCTGGCACAAAGCGGCAAAGGAAGTTGGCCTTGCCTTGTAGGCTTTGTAGTTGGTGCCGAGTTCTTGGGGGAGGAAGATCAAGGATGGCTTGAACTTTGAGGGGATCTACCGTTATCCCTTTGTGGGAGATGATAAATCCGAGTAAACGGCCTGCTGGGACATAGAAAACGCACTTGAGGGGGTTCAGGCAGATGTTGTACTTGCAGCACCATAAAAAGACTTTCCGTAATTCATCTATATGTTGTGCTTGTTTTCACGACCGAGCGGTGAGATCATCCAAGTAGACCAAGATGATGTGGACTAAGTCATGGAGACAGTAAGTCATGGCATGCTGGAAGGTGGATCCAACATTTTTGAGGCCAAAGGGCATGAATTGATAGGCGAATGTGCCCCATGGGGTCGTGAATGCCATTTTGTAATGGTCTTCTTTCCGGATTTGGATTTGGTTGTAACCGGAAAAGCCGTCCATGAAAGAGAAGGCCTCATGTTCGACGCATGCATCGATGATTTGGTCGATGAATGGTGTGGGGAAGTTGTCTTTAGGACATGCCCCATTGAGATCATGAAAGTCTGTGCAAACACGAATGGTACCTTGTTTTTTATTCACGGGAACAGGATTAGAAACCCGGAATGGTACCAGGTTTTTTATGCAATGGGATAAATGAAGCCGGCTGTGCATAGCTTCTCTATCTCGGCTTTCACCATAGCCACTTTGGATGGATGGATGGGTCGTTGCTTTTGGCGGTCGGGTGCCACATCAGGCTATGTGTCGATGTGGTGTTCCACGATGGATGGATCTAAACCGGGCATTTCAGTGTACGACTAGGCGAATATGTCACAAAATTCTTGGAAGAGAGCGGTATAGGCATCGACCTCTTCTGGGGAGCAAGATGCCCCCAACATGATTTATTCAATGATCTCAGAGTTGGTTGAGATGTCAATTTTAATGGTTGGTGAAATGTTCGCCATGTTCCCTTCTTCGAAGGCATCTAGTGTTGGGATTGGGTTCTTGAACCAGTCAACCTTCCCATGGATGAAATCTTTGGTCTCCACGAAAAACTGGTCGGACTGCGATGCAAGCTCTTCTGGGAGAAAGAACGAGTGATGGTGCATGTCGTCCCATGGGTATTCCAGGGTGGTCAGAGCTTCAAGGATCTCCTCATCGTTGTTGAAGCAATGAAGTGACAGGTCTGATCGATCCTCGTTGGAGATGGGAGTGGGCTGGTCGGGGGAACTAGACATCATGTAAATGGACATGGTGTCGGACAAAGGAGGTGGTGGTGGGTGAACTTCTTCAATAAAGGTGATCTCAGACTCAAGGGAATTGTGACAATGGTGGGAGCCATTCAAAATTCAGGGAGGTCTTGGCAATGGTGGGAGTAATGTCCATACAAGCTGCAAAGGGTGCAAGCATGGTTAGTCCTTAATGACTTGTTCTTTACTACCTCTGCGATTGGGAGTTCAACCATGGGGATGTTTTCATTTGTATCCATGGCATCTAGATGCACACGGATCACTGGGATTTCAGGGAAATCCTGAGTTGGGTGTCCCTGTTGTTTGCAAATGGCACAAGGTGGTATTGGCTGTGGTTCTGCGGTGGCTTTGGTGTTCTTGCCCCTCACCCTTTGGGGTTGGGGCGGTGCAGGTGCGGGTGTGGCGATTGGCTTATGTGGACCAAGTGGGGGGCGATACTCAACCGCAATAGGTTGCACCAGAGTTAACACAACCTGGGGCATTACTGGTTGAGATGGTGGATCCAGATACCATAGTAGGATCCCCAACGTAAGGTTGGGTAGGCTTAAGGTGGCCATGACCGACTTGCTCATGACACCGGGTGGGGGAAAGAGGAAGGGAATTCAATGGATTGGAGATGATCCCACATAAATCCCAGCTGGTTGCATGTGGGGGTGAGGTTGTGGTTACGGCTGTGCATAATGCTGCTGCTACAGGTGATGTTGCAGTTGCTGTTGGCATTGCGGATGCGGACGATGTTGTGGTTGTGGTTGGGGCTACGGCTGTGGTTGCTGTTTGGGTGCAGCGGTGCTTGATGAGACCATGCAAAAGTCTGCAGTTTTCTTTTGTGTCGATGGTGGTGACACCAATGGGAAAGGAGCCATCATGGTGGGATCGGTAAACAACCCAGGGCCCACATTCAACGGTGGGGAGGCTGGTGTGTTTTCAACCACACTGTTGGTTGCAGGGATGAGGTTAGCATGTGTGGTTGCCCCTTGTAGCTCAGTAGTGGTGATGGTAGGGATAACGTTGGCAAGCACTGTGAACCATTGCAGATCATGGTAGGTGAGCTGGTCAACCTTCACAATCTTCCCTTTGTGGGGGAACACCATGAGGTGGAAGACAGTTGACGTGACCGCTCACATGGCGTACATGTAACTCCTCCCAAGGAGGAGGTTGTAATCCAGTTGAGTGTTGATGACCTTAATGTCAATCATGACTGTCTTCCCAACTAACGTGATGGGGACATGAGGGAGGATTCCTTGGGATTTAGTGGGGTGTCCATCATAAGCCCGTAGAGTCATGGAAGATGGTTGCAGAATCAGTGATCCAAGCTTCTGCCAAACCAAGGTAGACATGACACACGTGGATGCCCCCTCATCCACTACGCATCAGTGCACAACCAAGTTCCGGATGGACACCGGGATTTGGAAGGTGATAGTGGAGGGCATGCATGGATCTCTGTTTTCTGTGTCAAAGGTGATCAGCTTGGAATCGGAGGGGTCTACTACCCCTAGGGTGGCTAGTAAGGATTTCTGCTGTGTTGGGCATGTTTTAAGTACCTCAAGAGAGGACATGGTAGTTGGTGTTTGGGCCAAATCATCCACAACGCTATAGCTAACTACAGCTCTAGCTGTGGCATTATTGGTGATTCTGCATATGGGGGGGCACGTGAACGAGGGTAACTGGAGAGGTAGGTTGGTTGTCTTAGATGTAGATGCTATTGTTGAGTCAACAGGTTCGGTAGTGGTACCGTACTGTTTTTGTCTAATTTGTAAGTTGACCTCTTTAGTGGTCATGGTCATCAGGTGGTGGACACCTGTTTCAGCTGTGGGTGGTTCCCTTGGAGCGTTAGGATTGGCCTGGGGAGGGGTAGCGGTTGCCACCAATCCTTGGATTGGTAGTGGGTTTTGAAGCACCATGGGAGGAGGTTCTTGTGGTGCCGGGTTGGGTTGTGCTTGGTTTGTGGTGTTGGCAGCCTGTTGGGCCTCGTTTCGAATTTCCTACTTGGAACGACCCATGAGGGGACACTCAAATGTATAGTGCCCATAGACCTCATAGAGTCTGCATGGTTGGTTTGTGCGCAATGGGGCATTGTGTATTGGTGCATTTGGTCACAGGGGGTTTTGGGCTGGCTGGTTTGTTGCAGCGTTGTTGGGGGGATTCGTTTGTTGACCACCTCCCTACGGTTGGTTGTTGCCCTGGTTGCGGGGCCGATTATTTCTAGCTCTCCCTTGTTGGTTATTGGGGTGAGCTTGTTGGGACGGTTTTGTTGTGCAAAAACTTGTCCCAATGGATCGGGTGGAGTGGGTGGGGTGGGGGCGGGGGATTGAACTTGTTGCACTGGTGGTGCATAGTATATTTGTGGGGGTGGTGGTGCCACAAATGTGGGAATTTGTCCCACATATTTTTGTGTTGGCCAATCCATAGCCTGATCCTTCTGCGGTGGCGCAGGTTGAGCATAGGAGGTTGTTGCTCCGGACTGAGACATCATTCTAGCATAGTCTGGAGCTTGGTTTTGGTAAGCAACATTAGTGGTGTTTCCTAGTTGCGGTGCCATGGCAGGTCGTGTTGGTCGAGGCGGTGGTTGTTGGGAGACTGACCCTATGATGCCATCCACTGCGTGGGATGCCCCCAGTGCGTCACGGTAAGAGGTACTTGGATGGGGAGCATCTGGGATGATGGTATACAAGTATCCCGACTGGGCGTTCATGAGGTCAAATTGTTGGGCCTTCAGTATGGCCTCTTCTTCAGATTGGGGATGTTTAGATGCGACACCCTTTGCGATGGGCGGGAGTAAAGTCTTGAGGAACCAATCTAAGAAGATCATGTCATCAAGTTGGATCTTACACAAGCTGCGGTGCCGCCACCACTCATGGATATGGTCAGTGATGTGGGTGGCAATGTTTTGGTGACAAGATAACAAGATCTCCACCCCTTCGTCATATCTGATAGGGAGTTGGAAATACTATAGGAACATGAAGGATAGGGAGTTGAAGTCGGGGTAATTGGCTTGTGGCAGCTCAATGTACCATTTGGCCGCGGCACCTGTAAGGGTGTGTTGGAACAACCTTAGTCTCATGGAGTCTTCTACGATGCTATTGGATGAGCACCATAGATGGAATGTCATTATATGATTTTGGGGACATTCCCCGGCTTTTCCTTCAAACTTTGGGATGTCTGAAGGCAGCTTAGTTGGCATGGGTGGCCAAAAATATTGGTAACGGATGGGGTCATTTGTCAATCTAGCCAGGTCAGGCAAGTTCAAACAAGCCATGAACGGCATATTTTACCCCAAGTTGGTATGGGATGGGGCTACAATGGGAGTGGGGTTTACAGGTGCATAATGCATCTGCATGGTTGGGAGTGCTTGTGGCGGTACCGTGGTGGATGGGCCAATGCCCCCAAGTGTTGTGGGTGGGATGGTATGAGTGGCTGGGGCGTTGCCCCCCTGTATCGTAGTAGGGGAAATGTGGGTGGTTGGTGGATTTCCCCCCTGCATGGCAGGTGGGATAGTGTGTGTGGAGGGGCCACTGCCCCCATGTGTGGCCACTGGACCAGCTTGGCTGGTCACTATGGGTGGGGGAAACTGGCTAATGATAGTTTGCATGACTGTGCTTGGGATTCTTACCACATTGTGGGTGACTGGTTTTGATGTCGACATGGGTCCACTTGCTAAGGTTAGACCGAAAAATGGATCCGGATTTGCAGTAGCCATGGGGCTAGATGGTGCGTTGTGGAGGTTTGGTTCAGACTGATATGGGTCTGAATCAGAATGATGGTGTGTGAGATCGCTAAGAATGGCTACGATGGTGCTAACTAAGTGTTCCAAACGGTGGTGGTTCGCCTCTTAGGCGTGAGGAAGACCGTGGAGGATCAATTTTGTTGGCTTGTGTGTATGAAACTGGTGGGTATGAAATTTGGACCCCGATTTCAGTGGCTTCCTACTGGCTGAAGGTGGTCTCTCGGCCACCAAGACTGCCAGAAGACAACGCTTGGCTTGTTCCTCATGGGTAACTCTACATAATCGGAAGGGGTCATTGGCCGTTTCGCTTGGTAATTCCTCTCGGTGGCCAGCTACTTTGGGGTTCCTGTGGTACTCCTCACAATGAGTTTTTGGGAAAATCCCAAGTACTTCCCATAGTTGTAGTAGTCAGGGACTTGTGTCCTCAAAGACTGCAGAGTTGGTTGAACTTAGTGTAAATTTACTAACTTTTAAGGCTCACTCAGCGTCATGAAATGAGTTGGGTTAATTATATGGTATTGTGTGTTGGTTTTCTTGCTTGTTCTGGTATTTGGTTTGCAATATGGTTTATGAATTCATGGTAGAGTTCACATCATGGTTTTGAATGCAAATGTAAACAAAAACTTGTAAGCAAATATGGTGATTAACCCTGACTTGTTGGCCTAAATAAGTGTCTACCTCTCAGTGGTATTCTTCTTCAACCAAGAGAAGGTGTTGGGCTCTCAACACAATGGGACTAATCCCATCCGTAGATCCTCAGGTCACCTCCCAAGTGCTAGGTTGGTCAAGCAGGGAGGATGCTCAGCACCATGAGAAGCCCTCCTTCTCTACCCCCCATACCTTCCAGGTCACCTGGTTTTAATGGTTTAGGAAAAATGCCATGGAGTGCCTAGATCTATATGAGTTGTCCCTTTGTCATATCCCAGAATACCCTGGAGGGTGATGACTGGGTAGAGGAAGAAGGAGGCAGCAAGATGGTTAATTTTATGTTATTTTTAGTTAGGTTAATTCATTTTATTGAACCTTAGTGATTGGATTAGCATATACACATTGTTCATTGATTTATTTGCAAAAATTAAAAACTGGAATAAACAGAGACCTGTAATGGAGGACAGAGGTAGCTGGGCCACACTAACAGTCCTATAAAAAAGGAAATTACTACTAATTAAACTGAAAAACAACTTCTGTGTGATAGGCCGCACATTTTTGACTAAATCCCGTGAGGGGGCCGCGAGATTTTTCCATAAATGAGTGAAGGGGTCACACAAAATGCCAAAATAGCCACAATTTGAGCTCCTGGGATAAAGTCACACCTATCTGAGGATTAACTGTGCCCTGGGTGTGCCTGTCTTCCAATTAAGTGCGCCTTCCTACACCTTTTCCCCCGATAAGAGTGACTTGCTCTGGAAAGGGGTGTTTTTGGTGCTGCAGGGTCAGATCTGGGCGATAGTAACTGGTACTGGGTCAGTCTGACTCGGCTCGGCCTAAGAAAGGCTTCGGCAGTGACATAAAACAAGAAATAAAGCAGATTTAAATAGATCTAATAGAACATTTTTGAAAAATAGGGTAAAAACTGAAAAACTTGAAAAACTTGAAATTTTCGCCCAGGGATCGTGTGGGATCGACCTAGGCGAGTCGCCAAAGGTGTAGTGAGAATTTCTCCTCACTATAGGGGTAAAAATGGCTCCCTTGTGCCTATAGGTAACAAGGGTACGTTTCTACCCTTAGAAAAAAATAAAAAACGAAATGTAAAATGGTAAAAAGAGAGCTGCGAATCGAAACTAAGCTAAGCTACACTAAAACAAGTAAATGGAAGTTGTTGTATACTACATCTAAGAGAAAATCAGAAATAAATATGGAGATACAACCCTTTTGAACCCCTCTGCACACAGTGGGTTAGGGTTCCACCTCCAAAACCTGCAAAAATAATCCTATACTACTATGAAGCAACCTGCAAACAAAGTTAATAGAAAACATGCAAATGAAAATATTGGTTAGAAAACAAAACAAGTAAATAAGCATGCATGAAAAGAAGCTATACCTCACTTGGGTGGAAATGGGCCACCATGCCGTAGCTCATGGGAGCACCTCTCTCTTGGTTGGGGAGCAATGGCTTGGAGAAATGGATATGGAGGAGAGGGGGAGTGGGTGGTTTGAGAGCAAGAGGTCTCAAAGCATCCACGGGCAACATAACAATATGCAAATGAGGAGTGTTTTGAGAGTGACCCCCCACCCTCCTTATATAGTTTTTCCAAGGGGTTTTAGGGTTTTAATCCCTTGGTTAAGGATTTAGCCCCTTCCACCCTAACTTTAGCCCCTTTCAGGGTTTTAACCCCTTTTTGAGGGATTTAGCTCCTGGGGGTCTATTTTGGGCTCTTTTTGGGGTTTTTAGCCCTTTTCTTCATCCTTGGGCTCTTTTGGAGGTGTGGGGGTCAAATGGAAGGTCATGGAAGGTATTATGGAGTGAAATGCGTGTTGTGAGGTGGTGTTCTTGGGTGGTGTAGGCCATTGAGAGCTCTGTGGGGGATTTTTGGGTTAACACTACCCATCTCTCCCTTCCGCTTATATTTCTCCTCCCTTCATCCCCCCCATATATGTCCCCTACTGGATGGAATATTGGGAGTCTAAATGGTATTATAGTGGGACAAGGGTGCCATTATAGGGTTTTGGATGGGTCTCTGGACATTGACTATAGTCATGGAAGAGAAGACAATAAGTCCCTAAATCAACACATGGCCTTTAGTGGGATATGGGTGTCATTATGAGGTTTTATGCACTAAGGATGCGTCTCAGGGTCTTAACCATGGTAATGGAACAATAATGTAATGGAAACAAGTCATAAACCACTACACATGCCCTTTAAAGGGGATATTTACCCTTAATATGGGATATATGTGCCATTAGACTATTTTACGCATTGAATATTGTTCATGAGGCATTGACCATGGTCATATAGGCACCATTATGAATATTTCCAGAAAAGAGATAGTTTTGAAGGCAATACCATAGTCCAAGGATAGGTCTGGAGGTCTTAACCATGGGTATGGGTTCCATTATAAGGTTATCAATTTGAAATATTTGATATGCACTAAATCGCATATGCGATATATCGCATATGTGATTTAGTGATCACGTAATACAAACTACTCATTAAGTAAAAAACTGTGTATTTATATCACATATGTGATATAACACATATGCTATAAAACGGACATGCGTTATATCACATATGTGATATTTGTTTTATAAAAAATGTTGGGTTTCATGCTATGGGCCAAGTTTACTATAGCAAAAGAAAAAATTCTTCTGAACCCACACACAAAGAACTATTCAACCTATAATTTAATCATTTCTTACACAAATTCATAGGTTTTGTACAAGTTTTGGTGGATTTCAATGGGGAATGTACGTAATAGAGGTAGAAAGTCAGTGAGGAAGGTGCTTACACCGAAAGAAGCTGAAAATAAAAAAGAAAAGAAGGGGGAAGACTCAAGAAATCGTTGCCATTCATTCGATGAGAAAATACTTCCCATTCCCACTCAACAGATACCTGACGTAGAGGTTGAGGAAGATAATGCAACATTAAAGGACGCTGGTTATAGGGGAGATGATATTCTTGGTCCATTATTAAGTAGATAATCTTGTGAAGAGTTCAATAATTATGTTCCTCATGATGCAAATGTGACTACGCAATAACCATGCCAAGTGGTTCAATCTCCTAATCGAAGTTGTCAGCCTGTAGTGGATGTAAATGTCACTCCAACATTTCAAACGACAAGAAATTTCACATCAAAATGAAAGAGAACTCCTAAACCCATACATGTGGATGAGAGCGAATTGACTTCCATGGCAGGTAAGGTGGCTAAACGCGCTATCCTTCATCATTGTTCTCAAATAACAGAACAATATTTTGATAACAAATCTGAAGCCGATAAATGCCAATTGTTTTTAGATTTTCTTACATATAGAAATATGACAACTGTTAGAATAAATTTAGGCATAAGAAAATTGAAGAATATTGAATCAAGTAATCAAATTGTTAAATCCCTTGCTGTTGCATTCACATCGATTGGTGAAAAAAATCGTTCATAGGACAGTAATGTGGCTCTCCGCGTATTGGCTGAATCAATTGTATGTAGATCCACAAGACAATGTTGTTTACTTAAATGCACCTCACAAATTGTTCCTTTACATCCAAATACACTTAAGCAATATTCGGTAACAATAGAAAACCTTGATGTAGAGGGACAAATGGAAACATTATGGGAATTTAGCGGTAGGTTTCCCCGCAAATACATGAAGTTAGTCGAAGCAGTGAAGGGACTGGTGCACACATTTTGGCACTATAACACTAGGCCTTCTTCTAACACAAAGGATGTGTTAAAACACTGTAGGGGTTCTATGAACAATGAACTTCATGTTAAACATTATCTTGACATGACAAAAACTCAATTGTTCGAGATGTTTAAAGATGCCCATGTAGAGCTAAGGCTTAGGAAAAGATATTTTGAAAAATGCAAGCGTATGTTAGATTCAATACCATCATGAACACTTGTTGTTGTAGATACCACATAGAGTTTGATCTATATTATCATACATTTTCACATATACGTCATTTTATGCATCCTAACCATGTGTAGGAATGCTCAAGTACAGTACCACCAATGTCATCAAGAGATTTCATCCATAGCAGAATGTGTCTGAGGAAAGATGGGAAGGCACATTTCTTAAAACAATGTGTAGAGTGTTATAGCAACAATTGTGGTGGGCTATCATTATGGTCTGATTGCATCCATGACAGTGAAGATCAAGCATTCGGGAATGCAATTATCGAGAAGTAGAACTATCAGTATGAGACATATCATCTACGTTATGGGAAAGAAAGAAGGAAGATTAAATTGGTGACTTCATTTACATTAAGTTGGTGACTTCATGTACATCTTTTTATGTTATTTTATAACACTGCTTATTTTTTTACACCAAGTGCAAGTATGTGATTTTATTTCATAGTTTGGTGGAAAGATCCAATAGTACATTCAACATGTTGATATGGCACAGTGGCAAGATGAGCAATTCAGAATATGTCGGGACACCTTCCCTCTCGGAAAATACTATTAGTGGTTGACTTTCAGGAAAATTACACCCTACAACCACAAAATGAAATACACATTCAATAGTAACACTCAGAGCAGGTGTGCATAATGGTCCATATCACGTATCAACATGGGCCATATAGCAATGAAGAGAAATGTGTGATACTGAAATAAAGTCACTTCTATATACTTTAGGACCAGACCCATGACATCCATTACGTGCAGAATTGCTTTAAATTATTCTATTATCATCTGATAGCTATGGATATACCATTTTATCGTCATTTGATTTGGTCAGTGTTAGAATAGTAGAGTCAAGATAAACTAGTTAACCTATCTAAGAAACCAACAACATATCATAAAAGATAAGCATAGGAAAATAAAAGGACAAGAGAACACCGATATACGTCATTCACCCTAATGGGTTACATCCATGGGAAGGTAGTCTTCTATTATCTCCAGAATGTCTTCTCCAATCTTACAAGAGAGAAAAGTACAAATACCCCAAAGAATATAGATGATGTACAATAGTGTCACAATAGTACCACTAATACATCAAGAATACATGATATGTAGAGACTAACTTGACCCTAGTATATACTAAGAGATGAGGAGGAATTACTCTCACATATTGTATGTGGTATAATATAATTCTCCAAACTAACATCTCTTAATATGATACCATGGACAAATACTCTACACAAGTAAATACACCACCATATGACTATGGGTTAATTGTATTACTCTTTTACATAAGATTGTAGACAACTTTCGACATAATACAAAGACATTATTACCTTCCAAGTAATATAATATATTCCAACACCTCCCCTTAATAATAGTTGGGAGAAGGGCCCACACTAACACTAAGGAAGGAAATAGTTATTACTGCTTCCCCTTGATGAAAACTTTCAGAAGAAACAAAGCTGAAAAATAAGAACACTTTGGCTGATGGAATTTGATGATGAACAATCGCTTCTTACTGAATCATGAAAGTGCACACGAACCAGGTTGTACTATGAAAGACCCAACAATAAAATGTCGAGAACATGTGACATAATCCAATCGCAAGATTCCCAGATCACCACAAGAATCATCACAACCATACATAATAACTGAAAAACTATGATATAACATCCACTGTAATAAGCCAAAAATTCATAAAACTTTAATTTTTTTCATGTAACTTAAAATTATCAAGCATGTCATTGCCAATGAACCAATAACAGTTAGTGATTACTCAAACGATAAGAATTAACAAAGAGAATTATATTTCTTTAGTTCTTTATAATTCATTAGTTTATCTTGAAGTACTATGTTAGGGATGTTAAACACAGTGGTTTATGTTTTAGAAAGCAAGAAAGGAAACTACATCTTAATCTGATGCTAAGTGTGTTATTACTTTCTTTTGTCAAGTAGGAAAGAATCTTAGATGAGATCAGGGCTTACTTAGATTACAGCTAATGCAGTGGAATGCTGCTTCTTTTACAAGTTCCAAACAGGTAATCAGTGTTGTTACCAATAAAAATTTCCAGATCGAGAATAATATTCAACTAGCATAGGATAAAATGCTAGTAAAAATGTTTGTTTGCAGCTTGACCCTGTAAAAGTTATTGATGGTATTTCTAATGTTATCAAACTATATAAATGATTGTAATAACACTACTATGAAAGAATGTGTTATGTGCAGTTAAGTTTACCACCATAGTACTTGATCCAAAATAATCTTCCTTCTTGTATTTTCAATTATATGTTTATATTTCATTTTGAGATGTTATAGATTAAGAACAATTCTAGTTCTGCCAATAAGAGTATAGTGGCCTAACAATGTTATAAATGAAATGATATGTTACACATACTTGTATCCCTAACTACATATTTGTCATTTAGAGATTGGACTATGGTGTTGTTCATATCTATTTGAGTTCTTTTTAAACTTTAAATACTCTACATTATCGATTCTTCTAAATCATGTATTATTACTTAGTTTTCTTGTATATAAAATCTTATTTATATGATTTCTCAATTACAATAAGTATTGTGATTTCTAAATGTATTATCATACTAATCCTTGCTCCAGGATTCATTCGAGGAAATTTCAACTCCAAATGGGCCTTTTAACTTTAACTCAAATTCCATGTCATCATGTGTTAGCCAATGAAATTGCTTTAAATTTGAAATACCATATAGGTCTTAGACACTTTTTAAATATAAATTTGGGGATATGTATCATAAAAAAAACTACTTTTTTTGTTTATATTTTCGACATATCTCTCCGTGTTTTTACTCAAATTTCGATCGAGAGAGCTCGTTGGATGCGGAATTAAATTTCGCATCCAACGAGTACCCACTCGGCATACTTTTGACAAGCCGTGATACCTTAAAAACAAGAAATATCTGAAAAACGTGATGATGATGTCATCATCATGTTTTTTCAGGTATTTCTTGTTTTTGGGATAGCGGGTCCATCAAAAGTATGCCGAGTAGATACTCATTGGATGAAGAATTTAATTCCGCATCCAACGACCTCTCTCAATCAAAATATGAGTAAAAACACACGGAGATAGGTGGAAAATACAAACAAAAAAAGTAGTTTTTTTCTTTTCTTCCTCCAAAATTAATAAATATCATTTTATTATTTTAACTATTATTTTATTAATTTTTTTTAGGAGGCCCATTTTGAGTTGAAATTTCCTCTAATGCTTATGATTAGTTATCTTTATGTTACTAGTTTATCTTCCTTGATTTGTAAACTACTAATGTTGAAAGTAGGCATTAATTAAAATGAGGGACTTTATATAAGTTTAGGATATAGTTAAACTATGAATAAACCCTAGTGTGTAAGAACACCTAACACAAAATCTTGATAATTGAAACAAGAAAACAAACATGGATAAGATACTTATGCAATGATTTTTTTATAAGGTTTGACTTGTAACCTTAATGATTATGCAGGATTCAAATTGAGACTCTGAACTATGGCTCGATACCCATAATTTGTAAATTATTTGATGGAAACGTGGTTGGTGATTAAATCTTAGGGTTTTCGTTAACTTGAGATGCTATATAATTGGCTTCAAACCCTAAAAATGCACTTTGTTTTAGTCTGGGCAATGGAGTGGTAGAGCTGTGAGCTCGTGGCCGCCATGCTTGATGTCGAACCTCCATTAAAATGCACACAGGCCTTTGTTAGCCTTATGAGCTGGTGTAGGAGGGTGAGTAAGAAGTCTTTCTGCCAATGAGAGGTGGTTTTTAACAATGTAGAGAGTACTGAGGGTTTGGGTTGTTTTCTCCTTTGCATTACTCTAAGAGTTGGAACTCTGAATTTGTAAGGAGTGCGATGGGGGTTTTTCACTATGTGAACTGAGTTCTTATTGACTGTTCGTTCCTCCATGATGGTTTTGGTCTTACCTTGCCACGGCCTAAGACTCCACCTTTGGATACTACACGTTGCATTTTTCATGTTGGCAGGATCCATTTCATCTTGTGAAGATCACGAGGGAAGCAGGGTAAGACCGCTACATCCAGCAGCTGCGTCGTGCCCTTGGTAAGAATTTTGACTATTTTACTACTTTGAAAAAAAACTATAAAATTATTTATTTAAGGATTTAAGTAGTAACCTTCCTCTTGTATTGATTTGGTTTGTGCAGGCTCATCAAGGTGGCTCGAAGTACTGTTAACTTCATCAACAGATCTTTCATGAAGGCTTTGAAACCGGTAAGCCTCGGTTTCACCTGGGGTTTTCTCCTACACAGTTGTGAGGTGGATTTTTATGGCACTACCATGTGTTGTGGTTGTTGGTTCGGCCGTGGTCATTAGTTGCTCTGTTTGTTCCTTTTAATTTCTATTTTTAAAATCCCTAGTGGCTATTTGTAATGGGAGGGTATGGGATTTTATAACCATGACTTACATATTTTTTTTGAGCCTTCTCGGCCTAAGTTGAATATATGGTGATAATTTTTAAAACTAGATTGAATCCGTGACTTTATTGTCAGGCCATTGGGTTGTTTCATGAGGATTTAATTAGGGTTTTAAAGGAAACTTTGAGGGTTGTTCTTACAACACTTCTCTCTTGGGTAAATGACTTTCGTAGCTGAATAGATGGTTGTTTTGATTTTGTGAACCCTGTTTAAGTATTGATACTTTTATGTAAGTTTTTAAGCTTTGACTGATAAATAAAGGCTGTGAGCCGAGACTCAGTTTGTTTAGTTTCATTTTTATTATTAAAAGGATTTTCACAGCTTAATGTTGAATTAGTAGTATCTGTGTTTGGTTTACATTTATGTATATTTATTTTATTTTAACTATTTTTATTGTTATTTACTTTTTCGATGGTTAGGGTTAACTAAATCAGTAAGAAATTTTGTTTCTTCTTAAAAGGACTATGATTTGATAATCTTTGGTTAAGAATTATTTTGGAATTATTTTGATAGCAACAAAATTAATAATACTACAATAAAATATGGAAATAGGTTTGAGTATATTATTATTAAAAAAATGTATCTCTTTTCTGTAATTTTTGAGATATACTACTAGGTTTGGTATTGCAAAATTTGAATTTAATCAGTGTGAAAGAATAAATATTTTGTAAACCCTAATTCTTTTTAATGGTTTATAGAACTAGTATTTTAATTTCAGTAAACCTAGTTTACATTTTCTCATAAATGACTAACTCGGTAATTATTTAATCTAAATTACTGTTTTACTAAGTTAAACTTAGTTTAAATATTTTACTGTTCTAGGTTTACATACTAGGTTTATAATATGTAACTTGACTAGTTTTACTGTATAAAATATTATACATACTAGTGTGTATTATTTAAACTTGTTCTTCTATCTTTAATTAATTAATTTAAATACTTTAAGTACACTAACACAAATACAGCTAATGTTCTGTAAATGATTTTACACTATAATCTTTTAGATAGTAATCATCTACATCTGAGTTTTTCTGAATCTACTTATTTGAAATAAATAAGCCTGTTGTACTAGAGCACTGCCTTGCAAGAGGTGTGGAAAAATACAGTTAGGTAATTTTTTCTTATATATCAATTAAATCAGCAATGTCTCTACTAATTTACCCTAATCTAGCTAGTTACTAACTTTTATAGCATAAATAATTTTCCCTATTTGTCCTTAATAGAAATAAAACAACAATATAATATATTCATGAAAAACTCTTAAACTTTTCCAGGCATAGTAAATAAATTAATGACTGAACTTAAACAAGTAGAATCTGTAGTATAGATGAGATGACAACAACTTAAGGAAGATGTTCCTCCCAACCAACTCCTGGAGAAGAGTTGGACTATAGTTCTCAGGACCCCTGAGCTTGTCTCCCGGTCCACCTGGTAGAAGTACTGGGTGAGAGATGTAGTCTTGAAATATTCTGCAACTCCACTGAGTGTTCAATAGTACTGAGTTCTTCTTACAACATTATGAACTCAACTTAGAATAGCTGCACTAGTTTAGATCTGTGGCACTTATCCCCTCAAACTTACTTCAACTAGTCCCCTCCATCGAATTCACATGTGCACTTCATTCACTCAGAATGATCACAAATACAGAATGAGCAGCCTCAACTGTCTTCAATGGAAAGTTTTATTAGCATGCCTAGGTCTTTTCGGTCAGTTTTTACTTAATGAGCCACCTACTCTTGTTCCAATTTCTTGGGGAATCATGACCAAAAAAATAAGGAAGTTGCCACCTGCAACAACTAGAAGTAGTTTGAGGATGCTTCCACATGTCAATCTGGTCGCAACCTAGTCTCCTACACCAAGTGACCAGTAAACACTCATTTAACAGCTTCCCTAAGATGTTGTCTCATCTTTTATTTATTAATTAATAAAATATTTTGTAATACATTAAATTATCCTTGACCCCACTTGGTCATTAATTACAAACTTTAACATAAAATATAACATAATGTTCCTTAAAAACATAAAATTGTTTCACAAACCGGGGCAAGTGACATACACACCCCCTTAATTTATAACATCGTCCTCGATGTTATTTATTCTTCGTCCTCAGAATTTGCCTGAAATAGAATTGGATATACATATCACATATGACTTTCCAATTTCCAGGTGGCTTCTTCTAGACTAAGGTGCTTCCATTGCACCTTCACCTGACCAATGGTGCGATTCCAAAGCGAGATCTCCCTCCTTTCGATGATACAATCTGGTTCCACTAGAAAATATCCTTCAGTTTCCACCTGCATATCATTCCAGTTAATAACATGAGTAGCATCATGTACATATTTTTTTAATACATAAATATGAAAAAAATTGTGAACCTTTAAGTTTGGCGGTAAAGCTAACTGATATGCTACCTGTCATATTCTGAAAAATATTTCAAAAGGTCTGCAATATCGGGGTGCTAAATTAGCACAACTTCATAACCTTAATAAATACATGTTCTCCTACATGGAACTCCTTTTGAGTTCGTTTAAGATCTGCTTGAATTTTTTGTCGATCTTGCGCAACTTTCAAGTTACCTTGTACCTGTATTACAATTAACTCCATCTCTTTTAATAATTCAGGTCCTAATACTAGCCTATCAACTGGATTACTCCATGATATGGGGGTATTTCACTTCCTGCCATACAAAATTTCAAAAGGACTATATCTTGCTAGGCTTGATAGTGATTATTGTAAGCAAATTCTATCAAGTGTAAGTAATCTTCCCATTTACCTGGCTGTTATTTTACATACATTATGATCAAATCCTCCAATACCTACTTTACTCTTTCAGTCAGTCTGTCTATTTGAGGATGGAAAGAGGTACTGAAGTTTAATGTAGTATTTAATTCTTTAAACAAATAATTCCAAAAGTTTCCTGTAAACTTAAGGTCTCTGTCTGAAATTATTACTTTCGGTATTCCATGTAATCAAAAATTTTGTTTTAAGAAAATATTAGCAATATTTTCAGCTTTATAAGTAGTTTTTACAGGTATAAATTAAGCTTCCTTTCTTAATTTATCAACAAATACCATTATTGAAGCATTTAAGTTTTGATTTCTAGGTAGTCCTGTGATAAAATCAAGGCTAATCACTACAACAAATCTTGGAATTAGCATCCCATTTAGCATCCCTTTCTAGTGTAATTGTTTTTACATTCAGTGATCAAACTAGACACTAAATGGGACGCGTCATGGACAAAACTTAAAGCATCCTATAAAACGTCTTTTTTTGCTTCCTAAATAGCATCCTTTATGATGTCCAAAATAGCGTCTCTTCTTTTGCTTCTAGAATAGCGTCCAACTTTGCTTCCTAAACAACATCGAGGTTTGCTTCAAGAATAGCATCCAACTTTGCTTCCTAAGCAACATCAAGGTTTGCTTCCTAAATAACATTCTATTTTGATTACTAGCGAGTGTCTTCTTTTTCTTCTTAAATGACACCCCCTTTAGCGTCATATTTGCATCCTTAATAGCACCATGTTAGCATCCAATATTGCATCATTTTTTCTACCACTTTAGCATCCCATTTTGCACCATGTTTTACTTCCAAATTTGCACCAATTTTTGCTTCCTTTTTTTGCATCGTGTGTTGCTACCAAAATGACGCCAAATATTTATTCTATTGTTGCACGATATTTTGCTTCTTATGAAGCGCCATGTTTTGCATCCAAAATAACGTCTTTTTTTGATACCATATCAATTCCATGTTTGGCTTCATCATTAGCACCATGTGTTACATCCTTTTTAATGCCTAGTTTCGTATCTCTGATGTTTTGGTCACTAATTTAGTCGTTTTTAGTAATTTTATATACAAGTTTTAGTCATTTCATTTGGTCACATATCTCTTATTTTTTGCCTACTAATTTAGTTGTTTTTAACTGATATTATAATATCATTAGGGCATGGAGGAATCAAACCAACAACCTCCTACTTGTAAGGCAGGTGCTCTTCCATTGAGCTAGAACCCTTTAAGAATTTGGGAACCTAACTTACAGAGTCCTCTATAATGGTAAAAAAGATCGACACACAACTTTGAGTATCTAATGGTTGACAAAGGATGATAGATTGTATTATATTCATCATGGGATTGATTGTGTTTATTGGTTCTCTATATATCATTTTCCTATGATTGTAAAGTTTCTATCATTACAGAACCAACATCTGTAGCTTGTGAGGCAGTAGCATCACCTTTTTCCTATGATATTGTGGTATCACATACCTAATTTGATCGAGTGTCTTCAACTAGTTGAGCCATCTATAACTGAGAAACAAAATTGTCCTCAATTCCTAATTCTATTGTAGTGCCACTCATTCCTCTAAGTTGTTGACTATCATCAACCCAACTACTCAAATGATTTATTGGTCACCCACTTCGAAGTGTTCAGTAAATATAATCCAATAGGGACGAATCTGAAGTACTTTTAATATTACTCTCTGCTACAACCTTATCATTCTCTTCAATCATAGACACATTACATTATATATGCCCTTAAACTATGAATTCTAAAGTTCAAATCCAAGAAAAATAATTTATAATCTAGCAGACGTTCAATAACCATAAATTTTAAAAATTACATATTGCTCAATGAAAAACTGATCTAAATAGGGTAGATGGTCTAATGAGAAATGGATGTTGAAATGTCACTCCACAATCATTAGTCCTTTCTTATAAGATTATAGATAGAGCTAGTAATTCCCTATCATTGATTTTCCCCAAAAAAAATTTCAATAGGCATCACATGAAATGGATCAAACAGAAAATCACCTTCAGCTCAACCAAGCTAAGTTTGAGATAAAAGTATGAGGACTCAACCGTCCACATATATTTTGATTTAAAGCAGCTACAATATCTTGTCAAATTTCTGTCTCCATAGCCGCTTGAAGCGTACGAGGATCCTCAAGAATATGAAAAACAATAGTTGGTGAAACATTGTTAAACCCTAAAAATAAGCAACTAGTAGGAAAGATGAGCAAAGAAACCAATCCACCTCTTTCAAGGAAACACAGTTCTATGGAATGCACCCTTTTTAGCCTTGCACATAGTTGGAGAAGAGCTTGTACAACAGTTGAGGTAAGATTCATCTGAAAGAAGTTGCAGACTATGTTAATAATTTTTTTCCACTCTTCAGTAGTTATGTACCCTTCAGGCACAACCAACATGTGCTTTGTATAATTTTGATGATTACACTCCAAATTCTCAATATTTTAAACATCACCATCTTTTTTCTTGGACTGTTTAAATATCATAATATTAGAATTGAATTTTTGCTTCAACTATAGAAAATTATCAACAACTAGTAGCATGGGGATCATATACTTAAAATATGGAAGACTATCACTTTTTGATGGATCCAGGTAAAAAATAGACAAGATATCCAACAAAACACTAACAAGACCATTATCAACAACAATTTCACAAGTTGTATTGTATTCATGTAAAATTAGATCCAAAACATGAGATGGCAGGGAAAACATGGTATTATCCTTTCCAAAATCCCAATTACAATATTTCAGTTGTTCTACACGAACTAATATAACGTTGGCTCTTGCTTGACCATCGTTTTGAGTGCATGATATTGGCGGCAATTCCTTCAAAGGAAAATCTAAAGATACCCTAGTTCCTATATTTGTGGAGGTCACTGTTGCTTAAGTAAGATGACATGTGGCAAAAGGGCATAGTAGCATTTAGTGTCTTTTGATGGTATAGCGGACTTCTCTTTGGTTCAATGCAGTTCTGTTTGCTGGAGTGTTGAAAACTGCTAATTTTGATGAATTTAAATTTTTGGATGGGATGCTATTTTCTTCAAATGAGGTTTGATGAGGTTGGAACCCATCTCAAACATCATGAAAAAATAATAATAACATAAAAAATATAAGGATTTTCCCTTTCTACCCTTATACATTAAGAATGATATGTTATCATTCATGGAGCACCTCGAAATCACCTCAAAGACCTTGAGAACATACTCCTAAGGGAACTTCCCAAACACTCCCTCTCGGAGCATGCTTTGAAAACAAAGTGTGAGAGGGTAGGTGTCCCCTGCAATGTAGCTTCAAAGAGTCCATACCGAAGTCATAGGAATCGTGAGTCAAATTGTGATTTTTTGATTAAAATTGGACTCTACAGTCAAAAGATCCAATTCAAAACTTTCTGAGTTTGACTTGGGTTAACCAAGTTGACTCAGTCATCACAAGTCAAACTCATGACTTAACCCTTCACTAGCAATTTATGGAAGTCTGCACCCAGGAAAAGGTTTTAAACCCAATTTTCACTGTTTTTCTCATTCTTTTGCTTGATGGAGGTATTTTTTACTTGCTGGTGTGAAGGGACAGTGACCAAATCATCCACAAAGAGGCTACCTAGGTAGGTTTAACTCAGACAGATTTTTATTTGGATTCTAAACTCACCTTACAAATGAGAATCGAGATTATCATCATATTATAGATGATACCTATTCATTGTGAAATTTTGAAGATCTATTGAAATCTTGTAATATATGGACATGGCTATTTCAAGTATCAATGAAAATTGTTTTTAATTCAAAATATCTGTATATATTTATTTTATATTTGTTGATTTTTCTTGATCCAATTCAAAACTTTGATTCTTTTTCCTTGTCAATTTATTGATGATTTCAAGTCTAGTGACTATGGCACAAACAGAATAAATTGAAAGAGAATAACATTTGGTTCTCTTCTACTAGTGTCCAGATATAAAATATTGATAACTAGTTTTACAATGAAATCCAACCAATGGGACAAACATCTGGTATTTTTGGAATAACCCTGACCCACATGTTGAACATCTGATAGGAAACTTGAATCTCGCCATGAGAAGGATCAAAATTTTACATTGGGATTCAAGATAGATAGATCACGGGTGCAGCATAATTTCAGAGGTATTAAACCTTCAAAGTCAATTGATGATGACTAAAGAAATTATAAAAATGCGTTATACAAGCCAAGTCAGATTTGAAAGAACAAAATTTAAAAAAATAAAAAGATATCATGCGGCGAACACCTTGAAGTAAGATACATAAATAAATAAGTACAAAAATATAATATTTTAATGTTCCCGCCACTTTGCACTTTTCTTTTTTGAATGCTATCATAAAAGTTGCAACAAAATATAAGCATTTGGAGTGTAACAACTTCGGAATTATTGTGACCGCATCCATTTTTAACTCCAAATAAAATTAAAAGCATTGATGACCAGGAAATAAAAATACTTACACACTTGTCGACTCTTAAAGTGTATGTAAGCCTATGAATCCAGCG
The DNA here is from genome assembly GCA_001517045.1 of Pseudotsuga menziesii. Classification (NCBI taxonomy): domain Eukaryota; kingdom Viridiplantae; phylum Streptophyta; class Pinopsida; order Pinales; family Pinaceae; genus Pseudotsuga; species Pseudotsuga menziesii. Next base: position 62,475 of record LPNX010236680.1, read on the forward strand.
TTTTAACCTTCATCTCAACTGTTGCATCTAAACATTTACCTTGATCTCTTTTAGAAATTATAATTTCATTTATATTCCTGTCTGCCATCCTATGATGCCACTTGATTCCTGAAAAAATGCATAATATCAAATACTAACTACCAAAATAAATGGACATCCCAATTTATATTGACACTCTATGAATATCATATTTTCCTATACACCTAGCATACTACTATTACAAATTCAAACATTCCAAAGAGAGTGAAATAATGGTCATCAAATCAAACCATCTCAACCACCTGTGACAATTACAATTGTTGATAAAAAATACTTCCATGGTATGAACATATCGACCATTAAATTAAATGCTTACAAAGTGTACTGAATGCAAAGAGGTGATCTTTAGACCAGATAAAAAGGAATTGGACATCCTATTTTGTTAACATAGACTTGTGATATCCACTTGGCGCAGATTGTAAAGATGTCAATTTGCTTTAGTTGTTCGACTTGGAAGTTGGAACACAAGAAAACAAGCATCAGAAATCTTTTAATATATTTTATACTCTGCTTTGCATGCATCAACTTTTCTGAATTCATGCTCAGTGGAACAGTTAAAGGGATATTTGTTGGATTTTGATTTCATCTTTTAGAATGTGATAAATGTCTGTGCAAAATTAGCAAGAAACATGTTATTGGTTTGGAGTATTTGGATTTCCACTGAGTTAAGAAGCCCCTATAAGGACATTCTCACACACATATACGCTCATCATACCTTGAAAAATCGAATGCAAGAGTACTTTGTGGATACAATAGGTTACAAGTAGATGAATAAATTGATAACAAAAAAGATGTAAGTTACAGTTCCATAAAAGTTATGTTCAAACCAATTGCAAGAACCATCCCTTTGTCTTTGCCTGTGTTATCTATATTTGCATTGTGTGCAAATTATAAACATCTGAAATAATCAGAATTTTAACAAATCAGAACTCACTTTATAATTTAAGGCTTTATTTTTCTCATGGAAAGACAAGATAGACCCTCATGCTTTGCTACTCCACACTGAAAAGTGAAAACCAATCACAAAAGAACTGAATTTGAAATTCTAAAATAGACAGTACCTCTAACTTAGTTTTGCTTAACAAGGAATAACGAAAGTTCATTGTTGAAAATAGGATGTATTAACAAATATCACATAGACAACAATTGTAAGACAAATCAATTCAATAGGAGCACTGCATTATCCATATCCATCAACTGCAGGACTAAACATTTACTATATTATACTATAAACAATTGGGCTCCACATTTATCATTTTTTCCCATTTTTTCTAGGCCAATAGTAACTGGATTGTAATCTTGAACCCCAGACTTCTAGTAGAAAGAGGATGTTCATGATAAATGATTACAGTAGTGTGATTAAAGCAACAAGACAGTGCCAGTTTCAAACATTTACCAGTTGGAACAAGCATTTACCATTTTCACATGGATTAGATATGACAATTGATATAGGTGTCACGATATAGACCAACTTGTCTGCACCTTCCTTCTCAAAAGGGTTCTAAGATCAATTTTGGGTATTGAACTTAAGAATGGTAAACAATAAGTGTCCCGAAGTTATAAAGGTTGGTTAGAATAATATCAACTCTAATATCATGGAAAAGGAAATGTATTTATCTTTAGAGAAGTACCAGCACTTACGACTGTACACTAAGTTCTAGCGAAAATGCTGCAGTTGAACAATATGACACAATAATAACCAATATTCAGTTGGGCACAACCAAGTGGAGGAAATATAGATGCAAAGGGGTTGCACTATAATGTTTCATACCGTAAATTATATTTCATACTTACCTTCCATACTACAAGGGGAAGTATACTCTTCTCATAATAAAGTTCTTAAAAAACAGTATCCATAGTGGCAAACTTACCGTGATTTGAAGAAAAAAATAGGTAAAAAAACAAACATGCAAGTAGAGGAAAAAATTCTAGTAAATTGAGGTAAAAAGAGTGAAGAATATTAAAATGGCTGAATTTCTTGCAAAAATCTGGGCAAAAATTGCAGAAACTCTGATTTAGACATGGAGATTTAATATCTATACATTAAAACAACCATAGAAGAAAGAGGGCTTGCATAGATCGCTCAAACCCTGACCGAAAAAGTAATGAGTTGAGAAAATATCACAAGCCCTCACAAAAAACTTGACAAATCTATATTGATGAGAATAATGAATAAACCCATTCTAGGACCCTTAGGCCTTGTAACCAATAAAATGCGAAACCTCTCAAACAAGAAAAAATGAAAGGGGAGAAGGAAGTGCATCTTGACGGGGAAGTCACTCTAGAACCCTTATACCTTGTAACCAATAAAATGATAAACCTCTCAAACAAGAAAAAATGAAAGGGGAGAAGGAAGAGCATCTAGATGGGGAAGTCACTCTTTTCATTGAAAAGTTGCAAGAGATCCAAGACAAGCTGGAGGTACTCAATGAAGAAGCTAATGAAAAAATATTGGAGGTGGGGAAAAATGTTATACATCCATTCGATATGAAACACAATGAAATCATTCAAACAATTTTCGATTTTTTGGTTTACTATGTTTCTGAGATAGTCTACATTTTCCAACATCTTGACTGGAGAAGATCATAATGTTTTCAATTTTTTGGTATCTCTTCATGTTAAAGATTACAAGGATGTAATCCTCCATCCTAATCATTTACATTTCATCCTAATCCTTATTTTGAAGATACGAAGCTGGTCAAATCATTTTCATTCTATGACAATGGAAGCACAAAGATAATTGGCACTATTTTCAAATAGAAAGATGGAATGGAGTTATACCAAAGAATGGATGAAACGAGTTTCCTTCTCAAGAATAAAGTTTATTCAGTTCATTTTGTAAAACCTACGAGGATCCTCTAGATGGAATACATGATGAGGTAGCTAAAATGATTAAGGAATATATGTGGCAAAGACCTTAAAGGACTTCAATAATGAAGATAGTGAAGGTACTGGAAAAGCATTGATGGCATTAAAAAGAATAATGAAGATGAGGCCTGCTGAAAAGCTGCAGCTCCTGTATATGCAATTAATTTTTCAATAAGTGCTTACTAACAGGAAAAGGTTACCAGCACATGAGAAAACTACTCAACACTAAGAAATTAGTGGAGCTATCTGAAAACTGGTTCAGAGATCAGAAAAAGTCTTCCATCTTCTTAATAAGGTTATCCATGGATGCAGTGTTTGTGGCATACCCTATGAGAAACCTCTTGTAGTAGCCCATGTGTCCTAGGGTTTACCACAATGTGTGCTCATTTGCTTAGGCTGCCATGTTTAAAATGGCTGCAATCTTGGCTGGGTCCACCATAGCTCCATCCTTGCATAAAATGTGACCCAGCAAAATTCCAAATGGTGTGCACAAAAGGAACTTCTTTAGGTTTAGCAATATATATAATTGGTGACACCTTTAAAATATTAGGCACAATAACACAATATGGTCCTTTAGGAGACTATAGATAGCCTAGTCATCCAAGCAGACCTCCAGGAAATTATGTATGTAATCACAGAAGGAAACGATAACTATCGTCGAGAATATGGCTAGGGAAATATTCAAGACAAAGCACATTACATTGTGTAGGAGCCCCATTATATGACAAACAATGTATTCTTCTTGTATTCTTCAACTTCCACTACAATGAACAAAAGGATGTCTGTAGGTGACTGGATTTGGGCGAGGTCTCAAGAAAAAATTATGAATTCTGATTTGAAACCAAACATAACCATCATACTTATATACATTATTCCTAGGGATGCAGATAGCCTTGACAATTTCTTGAATCATCGCCATATACCATCACTGGAATGTAGCATTTGTATCCTCTTGGCATTCCTTGTCTAAATTCTATTGCCAAATATTTCAATTAGGTGTTGGAAGTGTGTTTGTGACCTTGGTATTGAAATCTCTTCCCTCCAGAGCTTCCCTGGAAATAATGGCAAGAATTAAAAGTACTTAACTATAATGAAAATCCTTACCATTGTCCTGCACTTTCAGACAATCTACTATGAACTCATTCTAAAGGTATATGGCCCATGGAATCTTTATTCCTTGAACATATATTTCTACAGCATGGATGAATGGGGTATTCATCTTTCCAACATTTTCATATCATTTTTCAATCTAATAGCGGAGTTTCAAACTAAACTTCTGGATCATTGATCAGGGAAATGATGACTCCGCATGTTCCACGATGCATTCTATATTTATTGTCAATTTATTTAGAATTCACATTCTTTGCTGGGAATAAATTAGCTGCATCCTCGCTGATTCTGGGTAATATTGATACTTGATGCATGGAATCAGGGTCAATGGGATAGGGTTTGTCCAAACAGAGGTTCCATACAGCTTGCTGAGTCAAAACCTGACACACTTAATCATGTTCGGGCTCCATCCAAAATGTGAACATCCTGCAAAATAATAATGTGGATTGAAATAAGCTTTGTGCCCATGTCTTCACTATAAATTAGTCACTTCCATCCTGGAAATTCCTTGTGTCAGCATAATGATAAAACATGTGTTATGGAAAGTGTGTTGCATTCTGAATGTTCAAATCCTAAAAATTAATGAATGATGTTTCTGAGTTGCAGACAAATTCTCAGAGACCAAACTTGTAGTCAGGAAAAGGGAAATTTCACTATTAAGTAAGTAAATAGCAGCTTCATTTCTTAAAAGATAAGCATTTAGAATTTTATAATCCGTTGAACCCCCACCCCCCCTCCCGCGATTCCCCTAACTCAATCCTTCATAGATGATATGGCCCTACATGATGTTTGCCAGGCTTAAACACAAATTCAAATGAGAATTCTTGAAATAACAAGAGATACATATACGACCTTCCATAGAAGGTTTCTTAACCAAATACTTCAAAGATGACGAATCTGTATAAAATTTGAAAATGTCCCACTTGCTTGAACGAAGAGAGAGCAAGGGATAACCTAATAATAATACTTGAACTTTTGTAATAAATAAACCATAGAAATCCCCTCCCATTCTGTAGTAGTGTAGTTACGCTCATATTGTGACAACTCTCGACTCACAAAATAAACAGGATGATCTCTGTTGATTTCTCCTGGTTGCACAAGTACTTCTCCCAATGCCATACCTCAAAACATTCATGTGTATACAAAACTCAACCTTTCAATCAGGAAACACTAGGATCAAGGCACTTACCAACTTTTCCTTGAGCAGATTGAATGCAGCCTCACATTAAGGAGTCCAGTAAAACACTTAAGCTTTATTTAATAGCTTCTCCATAGGCTCTGTGATGGATGCATAGTTGTGGATAAATTCTATAATACCCAGTATGTCCCAAAGTGGAACATAGCTGTCTAGCGCTAGTCGAAGTAGGAAGGTTCACAATGATAGCAATTTTAGCAGGATCCACCTTCTCTGTAATCAATATGTTACATAAGAGTACCAAATGGTATAAAACAAATAAAATTTATTTAGATTGAGGGAAATATAGAGCTTCCTACACCGATCAAACATCAACCACACACAATAGAGCGATGTGTTCCTTCAATGAGCTTTATAAGTCCAATCATCTTAATAAACCGAATTTATGAATGTACTCTCAAAAGGATTCAATTACAATATGATAGAACATAGTTGGTGCATTCTTCAGATTTATTGGGGCATTACATTATATGCAAAGGAATCCCATTCTATGATAAAATAGTCTTCTTCTTGTTTTATTATGCAATCCTTACTTTAATATATCCTTAAAACCCATTAGTAAAAGAGCCTCTTTTCCTGCAACTTGTTCCAGCACTTAATCACAAAAGGCATTGGGAGTGGGTCATGCACACATGCCGAATTTCTACTTCTTAAATCAGTGCAAACCTTTCTATTTTCCGCATATTTATTATTCTGAATCACTTTGTAGGCTGATACAATCAGATTATTATACTAGAAATATCATTCCTACAGCAAGCATCCTATAAATCTCTTTCTTTACCTTTTCCTTAACTCAGGAATTGAGGTGATATGGTCAATGTTTAACAGGTTTAGCATCTGGATCTGCTACTGATCTTATTTATTCAACTGACTCTGAAACAACAACTAGCGCTTGCTCAACTTTATTAAGGTAAATAAATCGATCTAAAATAGATCATGTGTACTCCTGAAAAGGAAGGAATGCAAGTGAAAGGAGAGATGTTGTGAAAGGAGAGCTATTGTGGTGACAGTGGGAAACATCCGAGTGGCACCAAAATTGTCCGGATCAATATGTAGGAATTCATGTTTTTAAGTGCAAGTTTGGGAGCTAACAAGCATGATAAAATATAATTTCCAAGATGGAATGAACTCCAATAGAAATAGCAATAAGGAAATCCATGAGTTTATAGAAATTGCAATTAATGGGACCAATCAAATCGATCATGTGATATTTCATGGCGTGTACTCTTTTTGGCCCTTCAAAAAATCTAGATCAAGTTTCGTGGATGTTTTCAATTCATTTTAAATTTTATATTTCTAGAATCTAAGTTGCTGTAACATTTACTTGAGTAATCAAAGGCATCAAATTCCCTCAATATATGAAAAAAACCAGCTACCTAAATGTCTACATCCTCAAAAATAAGAAAAATATATGTTGTCCTAAGGTGTGATAGGCCCTCTTCATTGTTGATATCACAAAGTTTATAATCCCATAACAATCAAATTTCATATCCAAAAAAATAATTATATTCAACCCTTGAGTCAATTAGGTCTAGCCCAAGTGATTGTGATTGTGGAACGGAGTGTTATCGTCCCCACCGAGAAACGTTCTATTCTCATAAGTGATATAATGAGCTCATAATGTGTATATTATTGCATCAGTTTCAATCCCTGATGTTTACTTGGCCTTGTGCACCCTGAAGAATATATGGTTCACTGCAGATACCATATCGAGGGTACCATCTCAAAATGTTTGAAGGAAGTGCCCAGGAGATTTGCACCATGAAATTTACATGGAAAAAAAGTGTATATATTCGACACTTAAATGGGGATATATCGCGGCCTCATTGTGTTTCAGTATCTCTATCCCTACAACGTAAAACATCAGGATCCGATCTCCAAATATTATACCACCTGCTCCATGCTTTCCTGGATTACCGTCGAAAACTTTGTTGAAGTTTTAGCAAAAGAGGCATGGAGTTTCCATGACAAGCTCATTAGGGTGGCCGTATCCAAAACCAAAAAAAATCTTCCTTTCAATTGAAAATACCAATATGTTTTCTATATTGTGAAGATGCTCAAATATTGCACTGCCGGCTCGTGGATGCTAAAGACACACTAGGGTTAAGAGATTTGATTAGTGCATTCACCATGTGATTAGATCATGGAAATAGCGTGGTAACATTATCTACATCAAAGGTGGGTTTACATGGCTTGATATATTTATTCAAAATTGGCAACAACAACTAGTAATTTATCATAAATATGACCCGAAACAAATATCCTAGCACACTGTTATCTACCTAACTTTACCCTAAATCAACATGACCTGCGTGGAGTTATTTATTTAGCTTACCTTAAATCAAGGTGGCCTCCCTTGGGAAGCCACCTGAATTCAATCTAATCAACCACAAATAGACTTGAAAGATTGCTATTCTTTAAGGGGGTGTGATTTACTAACCGCAGAAGAGAAAATGAGCTTTCCATTATTCATTCAACAGTTGTAAGCCCTAAGGGAGATTAGCAGAGGGGTTGACTAAATCATCCTTGACTGTAGCAGAGCTCACCAACTCCAGTGATGATGATGGGGATGCATTCCTCGTCAGTCTAGAAATGGCGGGAAATATTCGTCCCACCGTTCGCATTATCTTTTCAGTGGTCTTGTACCTCCAGAGCCGTATCGCCTACCTACAATAATCCTTGATAAACCAACATAAATGTCAAATCAAGATGATTTCAAGGAATGGATTGTACCAGAAAAAGAAAAGAAAAACACAAGTTTATAACAGAGTCGAGAAAGAATAGCTTCTTGAAGCGAAGGAGATGGAAGACGATGAATAACATTGAGATAAGGATACCTAGGTGGATTGCACGATACAAGAAGAGGTGAAGAGGGAACTTAAGGGAATAATAAGAGGAACTGGTCGGATATTTGAAAGGTGGGTCTTAATTTCAATTGGAATTGGAAGGCTATTTATTTTTTGAGTCCTTGAGAGATGAGCATAATAAATAATTGTATTTCAATTGACAAGTATACCCTTTATTCATAAAAATGCAAAAGACAAATATTGTTCCCTCAAATTTTTACAATTTTAAATAATTGAGCACTCCTTAATATCTACATGAAAAAATGATATATTTTCAATAAAACTTATTTTGAACACATTAAGTTGTCATATGTGTATCATTCATTTTACAGTTTAGTAACATAACTATTTTATTGTATTTTTTCCAGTTGGTGCACACTTCATTATACAAAAAAAAATACATAGACTATGCCATAACCATATTGGGGCATTCACGTGGAATCCAAGCTTGAGAGATGTAAGAATGATAAGGATTGGGAACCTAAGAAAAAATAATACACATCTAAAAAACATTAAAAACATTTCCTACATACCAAGCAAGTTATCAAAGTTGGAATAACCAAGGTGGGGGCAACGAATTTTTTGTTCAGTACTTGTCGTGAAAGCATACATGTATGGAATCAAGGGGAAATGGAATCAATACTAAGTCAATTGAAACTCATTACATGTCTGAGTCTCAACAGTTGGCCTTTTAGATTGAACCAAAATACCAAAAGAAGTTTATTAATGGCTAGATTTGAGAAGTTCTAGGTGTGAGTAATTAAGGGCTCGAGACTCTAAAATTTGTTGTGTTTCATACCAGTCCATGATTCACTGAATCAACAGTCATGGGTAGGAATTTAATTTATTTAATGAAAGCAATTAATGTGTATAACTTCTATGTTGAAACTGTTTACCATGCTAATGCATGCCACTACCCTCTTTATTGCGTTACCAAAAGGCATGATAATGAGGAAGAAGACCTAAAATTATGGACTTCACATTCAAAGAATGCCTTGAATCACATAGGTAAAAAGTGATAAGAAGATCACAACAATTCGACGTGTCAAATCTAATTTGATAGTGTTAATTAAAGACTTATATGGTAAATTTAATATAAGACTTACTTATAGTTGTCTCTTATTCTTTGCTTCAGTTTGTATTATAAGGTGAGGATCTGCATGTGTATTATAGTTTTCATGAGCCCATGATATTCATGTAAGAAATAAATTATTGTAGAGGAGGACTTATCAAACCGTCCTTTTTAATTTCATTTTGACGAAAAAAAAGTGGACATTGGTATCAAGGTTCACATAGATAGTAGGCACAAATTTTTGATCTCGTTTCAGGCCTAGTAGTAGACTAGTAGTGGTTCTTTTTTGTTATAGTCATAGTTGTTGACACATTGTCACACTTTAGATTGCAGCCCCAAGTGACTTGGTAATCAAAGTCACATCTCGATGGCTAGTTCCTCGTAGTCATCAATGATTTATGGCCATCTTGCACAACTAAGCAGTGAGTACATGACATGAGTGAGTGAGTGATTATAATTTATCATATTTCCAATATTTTGAATGATGAGTTGAAGTTTATAGCATAGGAGTTTCAACATACTGACAAATTTATATGGATGGGTAATTTCCAATGTTTCCCTTCTTTTGAAATGTGGATATAAATTATTCCCCTCTTGATTGGAAGGGTAAAATTCATATTTTAAAGTTTTTTTGAAGGGCAATTTTAACTTTACACTTCTAGGGAGGGCTAGAACCCTTTGGAAGGGTTGTGAAGGGTTCAATTTTGAATGCTGGATCTGACTAAATAATCAACAAAGTCGAGATTTTGAGAAAGGATGGTACCTTCTACCAAATGTAATATACGTCGCCATAGCAAAGAACGTTCGTCACTATAGCAACGTTATGGACTATGCGTCGCTATAGTGACGATCGTCGAGGACATTCTTAATTATTAACAAAATTTTACACTATACTTTCAGAAAAAAATTGATTTTAACTTATTCGTGGAAAACTATCGTGGGACTTTTGAGCCATATATAGTAGTGGCCAATGAAGTGTCCAGTTATTTTTCTTATCATGTGGTGAATGTCTTGGTTTTCCATGTATATGAAATCTTTCCATACTCACTTTTTGATAAAAATATGATGACACATGAAGTCTGAAACAATCATTGCATGCTCTAAGACAAGGAATCAGTCCCAAAAATTAGTTTAGATAGAGATATGACAAAGTGTTTGACAAAATATACCACCCAAGACATTTGAAAGTTAACATTAATATTCATATATGGACTATTGGGTTTATACAGTGACATCTAGATATGTGCATTTAAGTGTTTGATAACTTTCCCCAACCAAAAAGACATAACCAGTCAGTTCCAACTTCCAAAAATTACCCAAATCTTAGTAGGGTCTTTATAGTTTGGTTCAGTGATTACTTGGAGGGTGGACTAGATCAACTTATAGTAGATGACCTACTCCATCCTTTTTTACAATTATTTATGCTATAGTTTGAGTTAGGGAGATAGCTAGGACAATCCTAAAAAGGTCACACTGATGGGCTGTGTTCAAGATAGATGCAATACATTCTAGAGAGGCGGCAAAGTTATACACAATAAGGATATATAGTTTGGCCATGACCCTGGCATATCCAAGAATATCTTAAATATTATGAAAATAGACCTTCCCTCAAAAGGCAGTATACTGCAACTTATCTCCTGTACCATAATTACAAGAAAAAAACCTCAACATGCATCTATTTTTTCTCCTTCACTTTCCTCATAACTATCATAAAATGATAAAATGACAAATGTCTACAACTAGTATGAAAGACATGAATCCCACAACACACATAAATTCTCTATGCAAGTTTATGGTAATCATGTGGCTCATAAGTGGTAATTAAGCCTTAAGCTTGCTTTGCTTGGCAGATGGACACTGTCCTCATGTCTAGCTTGTCTAACTCCAATCCCTTGGCACCTACACTCCCTAATTTTCCTGGCAGAGTGAACAAAGATTATCAAACTTCATTGCTTGATCCAAATTCCAGAAGTACAATCAACAAGGGAAAGACTCAAGAGTACAATCATGTTCACTCCATTAATATCCACAGGTGACCCAATGGGGGGGGGATATGACTTATAATACATTACGTGACATTTACAGTGAAGGAAGTGCCCAAGCCATCTCTAAGTTGAACTGGAAATTACAAGAATAAAATAAAATACATCACAAAATTTAAAAAATGTGAGAAAATAAGCAAAGCAACAACATGATAGGTTTCTATCACTAAGTTGCAAACAACTGTCAATGATCAGCTTTCCTAGTCTAGCACTATAAAAGTGTTCCACTCCATCTCCCATAATTCCATATGCAAAGTGTGTGGAGGTATGGGATTTTCTTGTCCAAATATGTGTGGCAGTGAAGATCCTCGCAAAGCACAGGATGTATTTCTCATATCATTCAAGGTCAATCTTCAGTCATCTTATAGAAAATGTTTGCTTCAAATTTGTACACTATCAGTATGGGTTCCCTTCATTAACATAAATAAAAAGAAATGAGGTGAAATGCCAGATGAAAAACTCCTATATTGTTCACTGAGCATGGACTCCACCTTCTTTTAGTTTGGAATGGTCTTCAACCAGTTTCATTATGCATTTCATTATAACTTTGTTTTGTATTCCACACTGAATGCTCACCCTTGTCAATCAACTTTTTCTTTGTTTGTAAAATTATGTGAATCTTCTATTGTTTGTCACTATCAAAACCCATAAGTGTCAATCAAATTCAATTTCTTCATATTTTTCTTTGCAAAATTTTATGAATCTTGAACTTTCTACCACAGTTTATTGTCCAAGATTCCAATAAATCTCATTATGATTGCAATCTTCATGTTAGGATATTTAGACACTTAGGAGTTAGTTAAGATCAACTTGTGTAATATATCCGTTAGGTAAAAATGTGTTTCTTTAGTATGCATTAGTATGCATTTGTAAATATTCTAATCTGAAGGTCATGATATGTTCTAGACATAGAGTGATTCGACGGTTCAACTTCTCTTAGATCATACCTACCATTGATCCGTGGCTTAACACCCAATTGGTCTATGATCTCTATTTAAAGAGCATAGGGGGTCCTTGGCTAGTTGATCGATTATGAGAAGCTCATGTAACTTTCTTTCTTTTGCATAATAAATTGCTCCAAGTAGCTATTTGGCTGGGGCCGTGGACTATTTCCCTCTCGAGGGTTTTAACCACGTGACAAACATTGGTGTATTGATCTGTGATATATTTGTGTGAAGCGGTTGTTCTTGGTGTTCGGTCCTTTGGGAGTACCCTGTGTACCCTAACATGGTATCAGAGCTTCTATGAAGAGCCGCTTTCGGTTTTGATCAATATCTGGAACCGGTGTTGCTGAAAATTTGAAAGGGTTTCTGGTTCTGATTTTTCTATGCATTTGTGGCCTATGGGAGCTATTCCATTGCATCCAAAGCACTGTTTCCATTGGGAAATAGTTTTTGTTTCACCAAAAACCATTTTCATTTGCTCCAGAAACACCCATTTCGGCAAATCTAAAGGTATAATGTTACAGTGACGGATTTGTTTTATTTTTTTTATAAATCTCTCATATTTTATCAGTTTATTATCAGATCTTTTATTTTTTAGTCTCGGACTGTTGTTTTCCCTGACTGTGTATGCTCTTTGTCGTGCACCTTGCACGATTGCGGCGAATCAGAAACAATAAGGGAAAGTTTTTTTTCTTGTCTTCTCGGCTACGTATGCTCTTTGCCGTGCACCTTGTGCGATCATGGCAAATCAGAAACAGCAAGAAAACGTGAAAACGTAGACTTTCCAGGTAAGCTAACTAAGATCTAACCCCATTGTGTGGAAATTTTTTTTTTCGTCTTTTTTTGTGATTTGTAGGAAAAGAAAGCAAGCACGGAAAACGAGAGAGAAGAGTAAAAATAAAAATAAAAAAAGCCCCCTTCCTCTTTCCATAGTTTTACGTACCTTTTAAACTTAGCTCACTTGGTCCAAAGTTGTTTTACATGTTGATAAGTCTTGAGTTCAAATCTTATCAAGCTACTTTTTAGTACATGCAATTTCTATTTTCAAGTTACTTTATTGTAAAAGTGCATCTCACATTAATAAAATAAAATAAAAGTAAATCACTTAAGTTTTTTAATTTATTGCCGCACTATTTAAAAGTGCACTATTTAAAAGTACATTATTGTAAAAGTGAACCTCACTTATTCTACAAAAGTGATTCACTTCAAAGCAACTTTATTGTAAAGTGATTATCAAAGGTTGATCTTTGGAAGAGGGGGGTTATTTTTTTTAGTTGGTCAAGTTAATATATGCCACGTCACTATTGGGGACATCTTCAACATTTCCTTTGATCAAGCATAACTTCATCATCTGAAATTAGTTTTAAGTGCCGTTTTTTTTAAAACCGCATATTTTTTCAAGCTCTTTGCATCCAGACAGTTAGTTTCTATTCTTTCAGCCATTATTTTATAGTATGGCCACCCCTTGTGATATTATACTTACAAGTTCTAACTATTTCTCATGGAAATCTCGTGTGGAGGATGTTCTGCGAAGTAGGGGAATTTTCAGGATAACCTCACGGAAAGAAACAGAACCCACTGATGATGATAAGAAAATTAAATGGGAAAATAGATGTGATGAAGCTCGTGGATTGATTGGGATGTCAATCTCTACTCATTTGCGATTCCATATATCTGGCATTGATGAACCTGATAAAGCTTGGGAAAAGTTGGAATCTGTGTTTGGTAAACACAATGAAATTCGGGGTCATCAACTTGAGAATGAGTTGCTTTTCTTGAATCCAAATGATTTTTCATGCATTCAAGACTATTTATCTAAGTATAAAACTCTTATACTATTATGTGTTGAATGCAATATTAAGAAAGAAGACAAACAATGTATTTATCATATTATTTCAAAACTTGGACCTGCATATTCTATTTTTGTATATACATTCTACTGCATGAAAGAATCCTTGACAGCAACTAGCTATCAAGAGCCTAGCCTTGAATCCTTTTGTGATTCCTTAATTAGAGAGCAAGATAAGCTCATTCATCTTGGAATAATTAACAATGCAGATACATCTGGGAAAGCCTTATTGTCCCAACAGAAAGAAAAGTCCAAGCCTTCCAATAAACATAATTCTCGCAATAATAAGCCAAACAACAAGGGTCCCAAACCCTCTCAATCAGCTCCTCCTTTAAAAAATGACAAAGGATCCAAGCAAAAAGGAAAGAAGACTGAGCGTCATTGCAATTTTTGTGGGAAATATAATCATGATGAATCTAAATGTTTTAAGAAGATGAAAGCCTTGAAAGCAACAATGAAGAAGCACCACATCAGCCTAGATTCATCTTCAGAATGTAACTCTCATGGACATGCACTTTGTGCTTCTGCTTACTCTTATACTGCATCTTCTTCTTCTACTTCAAATGAATGGCTCATTGATTCTGGAGCATCTTATCATATGGCTAAGGATCAAGCCATCTTTTCTACTATGCATGAATGTAACACCAAACAAATATTTGTTAGTGATGATAGATCTCGAAGTGTTGTAGGATCTGGAACAGTTCTAGTAGAAAATTCTCATTTCAGTGATGTACTATGTGTTCCAAAAATTTTCTTGCAATTTGTTATCAGTCTATCAAATTACTCATTCAGGTGAAGGTAAAATTGTGACGTTTACACCTCACCCAGTTGTAATCAAGGATTTTAAAAATCCTTAAAATATCCTTGCTACTAGAACTGTTGATGATATTACCAGGTTGTACAAATTTAACAACTTTGGGTCATCACCTTTTCCTTCAGTTTTTGTTGCTCATAGTGATAACTTGAGCAAACTTTGGCATGAGCAATTTGGTCACTTAAATTATCGCTCATTGCAACAACTATGTAAAGACAATATGGTGATCGGTCTTATGCTGGTATCTTGCAAGGATGGTGTTTGTTCCGGTTGTGTACTCGAAAAACATCATCGGGTCAATTTTGACAAACGTACCTCTTGGCACGCCTCGGTTCCCTTGGAGCTTGTGCATAGTGATTTGTGTGGCCCTCTTCCATTTGCTTCCTTTTCTGGTTTCAAATATTTCTTAAATTTCATTGATGACTACTCCATATGCACTTGGGTTTACTTCCTAAAACTTAAGAGCGAAGTATTTAACATGTTCTTGGCCTACAAGGCCCTTGTTGAAAAACAATCTGGTCATCAAATTATTAAGTTAAGATCTGATAATGGAGGAGAATATGTTAAAAACAAGTTCACTACTTTTTTCACTGAATAAGGAATCCAACAACAACACATTGTTCCATATACACCACAACAAAATGGTGTTGCTGAAAGGAAAAACCACACTTTAAAAGAAATGGCTAATTGTATGATCCAATCTAAGGGACTAAGTCTTCAATATTGGGCTGAGGCCATAAATTGTGCAAATTACATAGTTAATTGCACACCCACTAAAGTTTTACAGGTTATAACACCAGAAGAAGCATGGAGTAAAATTAAACTACATGTAAGTCACTTTCGTGTGTTTGGTTGTGAAGCATGGGCTCACATTCCGGATGAAAAACAGAAAGCATTGCAGCCTAAAAGTGAAAAGTGCATATTTGTTGGATATTCTGAAGATGTAAAAGGTTATAGACTTCTTAAGCCACATTCTCATGATATAATCATTAGAAGAGATGTTAAATTTGATGAAAATCTCTTGGCCTGCGAGCCTAACTTGGCGGGTGTGCCATCTTTTGGCCTGCGAGCCTGATTCGACGATTGTGCCTTCTTCTTCTTCTTCTTCTTCCAACTTCCTTGATAGGTTTCCAACTCTAGTTTCTAATGATGGCAATGAGGATGAAAATCCACCTCCGCCTGCTCACGTTCCTCCAATTGCACCAGCACCAATACTTCCTCGATGGGTCTGTTCAACATGTGAAGTAGCTAGTGATCTTGCTGGTGATCCTACTGATCCACGTCGAACATGTTCTCAGTTTCAGCAAGCCTTTTTCCTTTTGGCTCAAGTTTCCGAGAATCCTGATCCATAAACTTTTGCAGAAGCTTCAGGAAATCCAGATTGGGATGCAGCTAACGATACTTGGGATCTTGTTCCTCTTCCAAAAGGAAGAAAACTTGTCAGATGTAAATGGGTCTACAGAACTATGTATGCATCAGATGGTAGTGTTGAAAGACTTAAGGAAATTTTAGTTGCCAAAGGTTTTTCCCAAGTTGAAGGGATTGACTACAATAAAACATTTTCCCCTGTAGCAAAAATGAACTCCATCCGCCTTGTTCTTTCCCTTGCAGCCTTACATAACTGGGAAGTCCATCAAATGGATGTCAAGTCACCCTTCTTACATGGTGATTTACATGAGGAAATTTACATGGAACAACCTCCTGGATATGTTCAGAATAACTCTAGCCTTGTTTGTCTCCTTAAGAAATCCTTATATGGCCTTAAGCAAGCTCCTAGAGCTTGGTATGCCAAAATGGATAGCTTTCTCCTTGACACTGGTTTCTCTAGATGCCATTATGACCCTAATGTCTATACCAAGAAAGTAGGAAACCATCTCATCATACTTGTTCTTTATGTTGATGATCTTATCCTTATTGGTAGTGACCCTAACCTTATAACCCATGTGAAATCCAGTCTTAAGAAAAATTTCGAAATGTCAGACTTAGGACATTTGCATTATTTTCTTAGTCTCCAAGTCTTGCAAACCAAAGAAGGAATCTTTCTTTCCCAGTATAAGTATGCTTGTGACCTTCTTCGTCGCTTCCACATGGAATATTGTAAACCAGCCGATTCTCCCTTCCAGTCTAGAGTCAAACTTTCTACCACTTGTACTTCCCCTGAAGTAGATGCCACCTTGTATTGTCAGCTTGTTGGTAGTCTTTTATACTTGACTCATTCCTGTCCTGACCTTTACTTTGCTGTTGGTCGTGTTTCCCGTTACATGCAAACTCCTCGTGAAAGTCACTGGAAAGCAGCAAAAAGAATACTTCAATATATTCAAGGTACAATTCAGTTTGGGATTCATTACAGTATAGGGGGGAAACCTTTGTTGGTTGGTTTCACTGATTCAGATTGGGCCGAGGATCCTGATGATCAAAAGTCTACTGCAGGTTATTTTTTCAGTCTAGGATCTAGACCCATCACTTGGGCTTGTAAGAAACGACAAGCTCTTGCTCTTTCTTCAGTAGAAGCAGAATATCGAGCCGCAGTTAATGCCAGTAAGGAAGCTTTATGGCTTTGATAGATCCTTTCAGAGTTTGGATTCGAGCAGCAACATCCTACTCCACTTTGGTGCGACAATCAAAGTGCCATCAAGCTTAGCAAAGATCCAGTTCTACATCAGCGCAGCAAACACATTGAGCTACACATGCACTTCATCAGAAATCTTGTTCATGATCGTGTTATTGAAGTGCTCTATTGTCCTACAAATGATCAAGTTGCCGACATCTTCACCAACTCTCTTATAGAAGCAAAGTTTTCTAAATTTTGGTCTATGTTAGGAGTTCAGGAATGTGTCCTTAAGGGGGGATAGGCTCTAATGCCTCCTTCCTTCTCCTAATAGTGTCACTTTTGTAAATCCTTCAATCCTATCCCAAGTTGTTCTTAAGGGGGGATGTTAGGATATTTAGACACTTAAGAGTTAGTTAATATCAACTTGTGTAATATATCTGTTAGGTAAAAGTGTGTTTCTTTAGTATGCATTAGTAGGCATTTGTAAATATTCTAATCTAACGCTCACGATATATTCTAGACATAGAGTGATCTGATGGTTCAACTTCTCTTAGATCATACCTACCATTGATCCGTGGCTTAACACCCAATTGGTCTATGATCTCTATTTAAAGAGCATAGAGGGTCCTTGGCTAGTTGATCGATTATGAAAAGCTCATGTAACTTTCTTTCTTTTGCATAATAAATTACTCCACGTAGCTATTTGGCTGGGGCCATGGACTTTTTCCCTCTCAAGGGTTTTAACCATGTGACAAACATTGGTGTATTGATCTATGATTTGTTTGTGTGAAGCGGTTGTTCTTGGTGTTCGGTCCTTTGGGAGTACCCTGTGTACCGTAACACTTCATGGGTTCTTTGTCAGTATGTCTTATTGGTGGTTTATTTGTAAGCTCTTTTAGGTAAGGATAAACCATAAAAAATAGAAAACCTCTGACATTTAGGCTATTGCTAAAAAAATTAGCAACTTTCCCCACAAATGATGGTATATATTATTTTATTTTTATAAAGATATATGTTTATTAAAATTTTATGTATGAACAATCTCACTATAATTTTTTTTCGTTCGATCCCACTGGTCCTGAGCCCATGCAATGCCTCCTCATTTTAGGCCTATGTGTTTCAAGCATCCATGGCCACCAGAGGGGGTGCTCCTTCCCCTTCCCCTGAGCTCGTTGTTTTTAATATCCTAGTAGCAACATGCATTAAGAGGAATATCATCCTAAATCAATAGAAATTTGTCAAGAAATTAGACAGCATACCCTCGGTCAATCTTCCTACAGAACTCCCTTTCCAGACAACAATGAACATCACAGATTGTAGCCTTATTGGTCAATTTACTGGCCTCTATCCCTCCCCCATGAGTTCAAAAGACTACTAAGCTAAGAGGGTCAAATGACTAACTCTGGTCAGCAACATACTTAGGGCATCCCCTCACTTTTCCTTCACCTTTAACAAGGCATGGCCTATTACAAATGTAACTCTACATCACAGACTGCTTTGGTCTTGTGGACATTACTAGAATCTATCTCATCTAACCTTAACTTAACTGTGGGTGACTGAAGATTCAATTGATGCCCCTTACTAATCTCCTCAAGCCATACTAAAGATTCAAGTGAGGTATTATGTGATATTGCTCCTCTTGATGTTTGTGATGTATTATTAGGTCAACCATACTTATGGAAGTGACATGCTGCATATGAGTCCCAACCTCGTGCTGTTATTATTACGTTGGGAAATAAGTTGTACAGGATACCAAAGGTACCACCTCCTACTACTATCTCTTTGGTTACTGCAAAACAATGCAGTAAGCTCATTTCCAAAACCAGGAAATTTGTCTTCTTGATGATATTCCCTTAGGGAAAGAAGAAGATCGTGGTCACGACCTTCAGATAGGGCTCCTCTGCACGACAACAACAAATGGACAAGGTCATGGGGGAGTACTGGGAAATATTCACCTCATCCATAGGGGTGCCTCTACACTATCAGGTCAAGCACCCCATCGATCTAAACCTAGGTGTGTCGCTTCCCAGTGGACTGATCTATCGACGCTCTGTTCTGGAGAACGATGAAATGAAGAAGCATATTTAGGAGCTGATGTAGAAGGGTCACTTTTGGCCAAGTTCATCACCTTGTGGGAGCCCGATCATGTTGGTAAGAAGAAGGATGGGACTTGGAGAATCTGTATTGACTACCCGATCCCATAGATTGATGACCTCCTAGACCAGCTTAAAGGGGGGAAATATTTTAACAAGATCGACTTAAAGTCTAGGTATCACCAAGTACCGATCGAGCCGACCGATGTGTGGAAGAATGCCTTCAAATACAAGGAGGGCCTTTTCTAATGGTTGGTCATGCTTTTCAGGCTGACAAATGCTCCCGCAAGCTTCATGAGACTGATGGAAGACATCTTAAGGCCGTTCACTAGCTCATTTGTAGTAGTGTACTTGAATGACATCTTGATATTCAGCCAAACTTGGGAAGAGCACCTCCACCACATCCGCTAGGTCCTCCAAACACTTCGAAAGCACAAGTTGTGTGCCAATTTGGAAAAGTGCACTTTTGGCATGACCCAGGTTCAGTATTTGGGTCTTTCTAATTTCTATTGTAGGTTCGTGTTGGGATTCTCTCATATCACTTGGCCCTTGAGTCAAGTCACCAAGGGAGGAGCAAAATAAAAATTCTTCTGGTCAGAAACTCAATAGAAGGCATTTGTAGAATTCAAACATCGCCTCTATTGTGGCCTAGTGCTCACATTACCAGACTTGAAACAACCATTTGAGATCAAGACAGATGCCTTTTACTATGATATTGGGGCAGTCCTTACTCAACAAGGGCATCCAGAAGCATATCACAGTGAGACACTATCCGACACAGTCCACAAATATCCCACTTATGACAAAGAGATGTATTCCATTGTACAAACTTGCCAACAATGGAAGCATTAAATTTTGGGGAAGGAAATGATCATCAACATAGACCACCAACCCCTATAGCTCATATAGACACAAGGGAAGTTACAAAATTATTGCCATCAGAAATGGTCCACATATCTACAA
This sequence comes from Pseudotsuga menziesii, assembly GCA_001517045.1. Taxonomy (NCBI): domain Eukaryota; kingdom Viridiplantae; phylum Streptophyta; class Pinopsida; order Pinales; family Pinaceae; genus Pseudotsuga; species Pseudotsuga menziesii. The sequence continues at coordinate 82,861 of LPNX010236680.1, forward strand.
CAGTTTCATTTGAACATCAAGTACAAGAAGGGAAGCACTAATAATGTTGCAGACTGCCTCAGTCGACCACCAATTGTGGCGATAACCACTGTTCTCAAATCTTGTGGGCATGAGACTTCTGATTGGCCACTTCTCTACAAGAGCAATCTAGAATTCAGCCACACATACATGACACTCTTGAAGGGAAACCCAGTTCCAAGTTTTCACCTCCAAGATGCACTACTATGTCACATGGGACACCTTTGTGTTCCTTCAAGTGAGCGTGCCAAGATGATTTGGGAAAGGCACTACAATCAAATCATTGGGAATTTTGGGGTCGCAAAAATAGTGGTAGTACTGTGGAAGTATTTCTATTGGCCGAACCTTCGACAAGAAATCAAGAAGTACATTCGATCCGGCACTACCTCGCCATTGCCAAACCGTCCATTAAGAAACAAGGCCTCTATACTCCATTTCCTACCCCTATTCGACCTTGGGAATCCATCACAATGGATTAAATGTTAGGCCTTCCTTCCACAAAGAACGACAACGACTGTGTGTTCATGGTTTTTGACAGATTCTCAAAGATGGCCATAATGGTGGCCTGGAAGAAGAATATCACAACAGAAGCCACTGCTAAACTCTTCTTTAAATGAGTGTGGGTACACTTTGGGATCCCATATTCTATAATCTCAGATCGGGACAACAGTTTCCTTAGTACATTTTGGTCTAGCCTATGGTCAATGCTAGGCACCAAGCTCACAAATTCCACATTTTTCCATCCCAAGACTGATGGCCAGACAAAGGTCATCAACAGGATGATCGTACAGATTTTGCACATGTACAACTCAAAGAATCCATGCACATGCAATGAAAGCCTCCCCTATGTACAACATAGCTATAACTGGGCCCTCCACAGCTGAGCTGACCATAGCCCCTTTCAGGTGAGCTTGGGATTCTATCCACTATGTCCCATTGATGTAGCCATGCCATTTGTAGCTACTCAGGATGAATCAGCTCATGTCTAGTCTTAAGTTTCCAAGGTGGATAGCTTCATTGAGCACATTCAAAACATTCACCAATAGGTTCATGATATATTGGACAGATCCAATGCTAAGTACAAGCATCGACATGATTAGCATCAGGTGCAACACAACTTCCAGGTGGGCGACAAAATGTGGCTACATTTGCAGAAGGAGCGCCTCGCAGGACCCAACCGCAAGCTTTTCCCACTCCGATATGGTCCATACACTATTACTAAGGCTGTTGGGGACAATTCCTTCAAGCTCAATATTCCACCATTCCTTGGTTTGCACCTAGTGTTCAATGTGAACCACCTTCGGCCTTACTTTCCACCTCTACTGGACACATCAGACATGGTAGAACAACTCACACCAATAGAGTTAAAATCAAAATGCATGGAAAAAGACACCACTAATTAGATTATGGACACACAAATCAAGAACACCCACTAGCAGAATATCCAGCTATATCGATTTGTCAAAGCAGGCCAACTCCTTCACCAGGGAAAGTGGCTCACCAGGGACCAAGTTCAGCAGAAGTTTCCTCATCTCATGGAAGAACTCAACGCAATGGGGACCATTTCTTCTTAAGGGGGGAGGAATGATCCAAGAGGATATTGATGGCCACCCTCCTATTCCACTTGGACACCAACCATTGTTTCTTTCAGATTTAGTTTCCTTAATTGTAGCACAATTTACTATTTTTGGCAGTTTTCGGGTCCTAAACTTCTAGATCCGTTTTGAGGCCCTAAACGACATTTTTTTGGAATTGAATGGTTAGAGGGATATGAGGTCGTTCTAGACTTGATACCTATATTTATTGAATGTAGTCCTTGAATAGATCTTTCTAATGATGTATCATGTGCGTCAAATAGAGGTAGTAGCCAAAGTTACGACCTCAGGAAATTGATGTACCAAGTTACCCAACGGGGCCCACATTCTGGCGTTTCACCTCCTAGGGTTAGGTTTTTGGATTTGTAGGGTTTCCATTGTTTCTAAATAATATATAGGCCTTGAAGCCTCATTGTAACACAGAGTTCAGAGGCATGTAGCCACCACATATCTTCTCAGGGATAAGCTACCAACACTCTAGCTAGTTTATTTCCATTATGTATGTAAACAAGTTTTAGTTCTTTGATTAATGAAATGAAGTGTTATTTCCACTGCATCTTTCTTATTTTTGTATTCTGTTGTGTTCATGCATAAATCCAAATCAATTTTCATCATCATAAACATCATCATCATCATCATCACCATCCTCATGAGCATCATCATCATCATGATCATGATCATCATTGGCATCGACATCACCACCATCATCATCATCTTCATCATCGTCATCATCATCATCATCGTCGTCGTCGTCATCATCTTCATCATCATCATCATCTTCACCATCATCATCATCATCATCATCATCAATTATTATGATGATGATGATGGTGGTGGTGGTAGTGGTGATGAAAACATGTTTCTAACTAGTTAAAAACATGTTTCATCATCATCATCGTGTCCATCATCACCACCACCACCACCACCATCANTCATCATATTGTCATCATCGTCGTCATCTTCATCATCATCGTCGTCATCACCATCTTCGTCATCATCTTCATCATCATCATCATCATCATCATCATCTTGATCATCTTCGTCATCATCGTATTGATCCAATAAAAGTTATGGGGTTTGGGGACTATATAATGTCCATCATTTTTGGAAATCCCTAGATTTTAAGAACCTTTACAGTGTCATTATACATTGCCTATGTTTATAGGAAGATGCAATTAAATCAAAGTACATACACCCCTTTAATTTGGATATTAGATCAAATATAGAATAAAACTAGTATAGAATGGGAAGATTTAACTCTATCATTTCCCCCTATAGGTCAATGGCTTGCTCGAAAAAATAGAAATGGATAGAGTTTGAATAGGGGAAGCTTTAACTTTATCATTTATGCTTATAATGCCAAAGATGTGAAAAAAATTTATCAACTTCTTCAAAGTAACACTATGAGCATTATTGAAATGCTTGTTGCTTCATTCCATTTTAAACCAACACCAAAATGTCCCTAAGGGTACAAAGAAACTTAGTTTTTTTGTTAAGATTGATATCCACTTCTTGTGCCTTGGATGTTCTTGGTAAAAATGAGGGCATGGATGGGGGTTTTTCCAAAAAAACCTTGTAGGGTGACATTTTGGTAGCACAATGATAGGTGTTATTGCAATACTACCAGCTTTCTACAAGAGAGGTGTAGGGGTTGGGGGGTGGGGGAACTACTAAAACCAATGGCCATATCATTCGTTGTAAAACCCAATGGCTAACAATATTTTTATGGTCAACACCTCACAACCTTCGTTACTTATTATTAACTCCAATATCTCAAGTCTTGTAGTATACAAAAAATATTGTGACATGCATCATCATCATGGACGTTGACGTTATGATCATCATCATCATCAATGCCATATTGTACATCAACATCATCTCAATTATCATCCTCATTATCATCATCATCGTCAACATTAACTTACATCATCAACAAAATCATCTTCATCATTGGCATTATGGTAACTCATATTCCATTAGTGTTCTGAATCACTCATCGCCATTAGGATTCATTTCATGTAATTGTTAAGGTCATTTATATGTCATTACAGTCATTTCAATGATAATAGGGTCATTTAGATGTCTTTACAAACATTTAGGTGCCACTAGAATCAATTAGGATCCAAAATTGCTACCACATGCATAATCATCGTTGGAATCCACATTGTCATCATCATCATACAATAAATGAACATCATTGTCTTCGTTGTAGTCATCATCAATTTAATTGCGATATTAATGAGCAAGGAGCCCTACTACCTCACAAGAATGGATGATATAATATTATACTTATCAAATCATATCCATATGCTCCATCATAATTGTCGTAATGCATCATCGCCGTGTTCTTAGGGCCAATTAGATGCAATTATGGTCTATCAAATGTTGTTGGGGACACTCAAATTCCAATAGAGCAATTTAGGTGACATTAAGGTAATTTACCCCTCATTAGGATTAATCAAGATCCAAAATTTCCAGGATTACAATAATTTAGGTGCTACTATGATAAATCAAGATCTAAAGGTACTATCACATGAATCATGATCATTGACATTAACATTTATATATCTGACGTTATGTCATACATTTTCCGAACACAGTTCCTAGCTCTAAACCTAGTGCAATTCCTAGCACGGTTCCTTTCAAAATTTCTGGCATTATTCCAGGGGTTACACCCGGATCTATACGTGGTGGCTATGTTGGAAGTTTTCTAGGCACAATTCCTGGCTCTATACTTGGCTCTATTTTGGATGTTTTTCCTATTGAAATTCATGGTGCAATTCATGTTGCTAACCATGGATTAATAAATGGTTATATGCTATTCAAAACATTTTTTTAGGCTATTCTGGGCATTATATGGGATGCTTTTTTGGACACTAATTCGGATGTTAATTGGGATTCTAATTGCAATGATAATTGTGGTGCTAATTGGGACTCTAATTGGGATGTTAATTGGGATGTTAATTGGGATGATAATTGTGATGCTAATTGTGATGCTAATTGGGACGCTAATTGGGACGTTAATTGGGATGCTAATTAGTGTCTAAAATAACGCCAACTTTTAAAAAAGGATGCCAATTGAGATGCTAATTGGGATGATAATTGGGTAACATATATCTATTTTTTATAGTCATTTTATTTAGTTGATGGTAATATATACATAGTCGTAGAGTTCCATCCTTCTTCTTAACAAAAATAATAGGTGCTCCCCAAGGAGACACACTGGGTCTAATATAATTCTTATCAATGAGTCATTTTAACTACGGCTTTAGTTCGTTTAATTCCAATATATTCATTTGGTAAGGGGATTTTGAGTTGGGCACTGTGCTAGGTACCAACTCAATAGTAAAGTCTAACTCTCGCTTCGGAGGGAGTCCCAAAATTTCTTTTGGAAATACATCTGAATATTCCCTTATGATCAAAATATCTTCCAGTTTTAATTTATCTTTTTTATTAGTATTTTCTTCATTAATTACTGTTATAGCAAAGGTTTTACAGCCCTTTTGAACAGATCTCTTAAGCTACAAAGCATAAATATGTCTTATGGTTGTTTTCCTAGGAATTCATTTTACATTTACTGTTTCTCCATCGTTATTTACGCCAGTAAAGGTTTTATCAAAACAGTTCACGACTACACTATGCTATTCTAGCCAATCCATACCAATTAAAATATCATAAGAACCTAAAGGTAAAACATTAAGCTTAATAGAGGTTTCAAACTGATCCATTTTTACTGTACAATTCTTAACAAAGCTAATTACCTTTCTCTTTGCACCAGTAGCTAGCTAGACTAACCAAGACTTTGTAAACTTTTCTACTGATAGCTTACACATTTCTACTAAATCAAGAGAAATATAGCTTAAACTAGCCCCTGGATTGATTAAATAAGATATAGGTATTTGATTCATCTTACCTTCCACTTCCACCATGGAAGTTTGCTAATCCGCTTGCCTGTTCTCCAGTGCTACATTGATCTTGGGCATTGTCCTCGCTAGATCACCGACAATCATCTCCTCCTATATCATGTGTATGTTTTTAACATTCTTCTTCCGATTGGGGAAAACTAATGCATAATGAGGACCATTACATTCCCAGCACTTTATTGGTTCCTTTCATTCAAAATTCTTGGTATAGTTACTATGATTATTAATAGATTCTTTATTTCTTTCAACATTTGGATTCATCTATGAATTACTTTTGTTCCCTTGAAAATTTTTAATAACAAATTTTTGTGTGTTATTATTCTTAAAATTTCGGTTAGGTACAAAACCTTTCTTCCTTTGTTCAAAATTATTAGTTCTTTTTGCCATCCAGATTGTCATACATTCCTTTTTGTGATTCTATTCATAATAAAATTTCTCTTTTCTCATTGCTTCTTCTAAATTTTTTGGATTGTCATACTCAATTCTGTCTATTATATGATAGGGTAACAACTTAAAAACCGTTGTACCTTAGGCTTCTCATCCACAATATAAGGCACATATCTAAGAAGAATTAGAAATTTACTATTTAGTTCTTTCATGTTCATTGTTCCCAGTTTTAATTCAAAAAATTCCTTAGCCCGCTCCTCATAGTACTGTTCCGACAAAAATTTCTTCTTAAAATATTTCTTAAACGTACTCCGGCTAATGTTTTTCTCCCTAATTCCTTTTACTCTTTTTAGGTCCTCCCACCAAATATTTTCCTTCCTAGTGAGGCTATAAATAGCCATTCTGGCTTTCAGTTGATTAGAGTAATTATAAATTTGAAAATATTTCTTCATCCCAGATAGCCATGATTTTGCCTCTTCTCCCTTCTCAATTTCACTATTAAAGGTTGGAGGCTTCATTTTCTTGAATTCTCCAGAGATTTCTTCATAAGGTTTAAACTTTTTCTTTCTTGTATGATGATTATCTTCGCTACTATCACTAGTAGATTGATAATTCTTTTTATGTGGATTTCCATAAACCTCAGAAGATGAGCTACTTTTGATTTTAAAATATTTAGTTTTTTATCTTTATGTTGGTAAGGCATATCTTCATACTCTGTTCATTTATGATTTTCCTCCTTCTGAAATCTTTCCATTAAAATCTCATTTATCTCCTCCTGAGTTCTCAAAATTCTCTCATTTTCCTTTTTGACTATTTCCATCTCTGTTCTTATTTTCTTGACTATTTGTAGTAATTCAGAAGACTTATTAGTTATTTTTTCTTGTATAGGTTCTCTTTTAGAATTACTTCGTTCAGTAAATGGGGACTCCTCATCTGCATATTCTTCCAATCCTTCCATACCTGCAGTTAACTCAAAAACATTCTCTGTAGTGTAATTAAAAAAAAAAAGTAAAAAACAGTATACATGTTTTAAATCTACTATTTTATTTATGCAATATGAGCCACATTTAGGCCTAGCGTCTGAACCTTATGCTCTGATACCACATGTAATAACCCAAAAATTCATAAAAATTTAAAAATTTTCATGTAACTTAAAATGTTCAAGGATGTCATTGCCAATGAACCAATAACTAATAGCGGTTACTCAAATAGTAATAATTAACAAAGAGCATTATATTTCTTTAGTTCTTTATAATTCATTAGTTTATCTTGAAGTACTATGTTAGGGATGTTAAACACAATGGTTTATGTTTTAGAAAGCAAGAAAGGAAACTACATCTTAATATGATGCTAAGTGTGTTATTACTTTATTTTGTCAAGCAGGAAAGAATCTTAGATGAGATCGGGGCTTACTTAGCTTACAACTAATGCAGTGGAATGGTACTTCTTTTAAAGGTTCCAAACAGGTAAGCAGTGTTATTACCAGTAAAAATTTCCAGATCGAGAATAATATTCAACTATCATAGGATAAAATGCTAGTAAAAATGTTTGTTTGCATCATGACCCTTTAAAAGGTATTCTTGGTATTTCTAATGTTATCAAACTGCATAAATGATTGTAATAACACTACTGTGAAAGAATGGGTTATGTGCAGTTAAGTTTACCACCATAGTACTTGATCCAAAATAATATTCCTTCTTATATTTCCAATTATATGCTTATATTTCATTTTGAGATGTTATAGATTAAGAATAGTTCTACTTCTACCAATAAGAGTATAGTGGGCTAACAATTTTATAAACAAGATGATATATTACACATACTTGTATCCCTAACTACATATTTGTCATTTAGAGATTGGACTATGGTGTTGTTCATATCTATTTGAGTTCTTTTTAAACTTTAAATACTCTACGTTAGTGATTCTTCTAAATCATGTATTATTACTTAGTTTTATTGTATATAAAACCTTGTTTATATGATCTCTCAATTACAATAAGTATATTGTGATTTCTAAATGTAGTATCATATTGATCCTTGCTCGAGGATTCTTATGATTGGTTATCTTCATGTAACTAGTTTATCTTCCTTGATTTGTAAACTACTAATGTCGAAAGTAGGAATTAATTAAAATGAGGGACTTTATATAAGTTTAGGATATAGTTAAACTATGCATAAACCCTAGTGTAGAAGAACACCTAACACTAAGTCTTGATAATTGAAACAAGAAAACAAACACAGATAAGATACTTATGCAATCATTTTCTTATAAGGTTTGACTTGTAACCTTATTGATTATGCAGGATTCGAATAGAGAATCTCAGCTATAGCTCAATACCCGTAATTTGTAAATTATTTGAGGGACACGTGGTTGGTGATTGAAGCTTAGGGTTTTCGTTGACTTGAGATGCCATATAACTGGCTTCAAACCCTAAAAATTCGCTTTGTTTTATTCTGGGCCATGGAGTGGTCGAGTTGTGAGCTCGTGGCCACCATGCTTGATGTCGAACCTATATTAAAATGCACCCAGGCCTTTGTGAGCCTTACAAGCTGGTGTCGGAGGGTGAGTAAGAATTATTTCTTCCAATGAGAGGTGGTTTTTAACTATGTAGAGAGTACTAAGGGTTTGGTTTGTCTTCTCCTTTGCGTTACTGTGAGAGTTGGAACTTTGAATTTGTAAGGAGTGCGATGGGGGTTGTTCACTGTGTGAACTGAGTTCTTGTTGACTGTTCATTCCTCCACAAGGGTTTTGTTCTTACCTTTCCATGGCCTGAGACTCCACCTTTGGATACTGCACTTTGCATTTTTCATGTTGGAAGGCTCCATTTTAGCTTGTGAAGCTCACTAGGGAAGCAAGGTAAGACTGCTACATCTAGTAGTTGTGTCGTGCCCTTAGTAAGAATTTTGACTTTTTTACTGCTTTGAAAAAAAACTATAAAATTATTTATTTAAGGATTTAAGTATTAACCTTTATCTTCTATAGATTTGGTTTGTGCAGGCTCATCAAAGTGGCTCAAAGTACTGTTAACTTCATCAACAGAGCTTTCACGAAGGATTTGAAACCGGTAAGCCTCTGTTTCACCTCGGGTTTTCTCTTGCATATTTGTGAGATGGATTTTTATGGCACTGCCATGTGTTGTGGTTGTTGGTTCGGTCATGGTCATTAGTTGCTCTGTTTTTTCCTTTTAATTTCTATTTTTAAAATCCCTATTGGTTGTTTGTAATGGAAGGGTATGGGATTTTACAGCCGTGACTTACATATTTTTGTTTTGAGTCTTCTTGGCCTTAGTTGAATATATGGTGATAATTTTTAAAACTGGCTTTAAGCCATGACTTTACGGTCAAGCCATTGGGTTGTTTCATGAGGATTTGATTAGGGTTTTAAAGGAAACTTTGAGGGTTGTTCTTACAACACTTCTCACTTGGGTAAAGGACTTTCGTAGCTAAAAATATGGTTGTTTTGATTTTGTTAACCCTATTTAAGTATTGATAATTTTATGTAATCTTTTAAAATTTTACTGATAAATAAAGGCTGTGAGACGAGACTCGGTTTGTTCAGTTTCATTTTTATTATTAAAAGGATTTTCACAGCTTAATGTTGAATTAGTAGTTTCTCTGTTTGGTTTACATTTATGTATATTTGGTTTATTTTAACTATTTTTATTGTTATTTACTTTTTCAATGGTTAGGGTTAACTAAATCAGTAAGAAATTTTGTTTCTTCTTAAAAGGACTATGATTTGATAATATTTGGTTAAGAATTATTTTGATAGCAGCAAAATTAATAATACTGCAATAAATTCTAGAAATATTTTGGAGTATAATATTATTAAATAAATGCATCTCTTTTCTGTAATTTCTAAGATATGCTGCTAGGTTTGGTATTGCAAAATTTGAATTTAATCAGTGTGAAAGAATGAATCTTTTGTAAGCCCTAATTCTTTTTAATGATTTATAGAACTAATATTTAAATTTCAGTGAACCTAGTTTAGATTTTCTCATAAATGACTAACTGGGTAACTATTTAATCTAAATTAATGTTTTACTAAGTTAAACCTAGTTTAAATATTTTATTGATCCTATATTATTTATTTAGGTTTACATAGTAGGTTTTTAATATGTAACGTCACTAGTTTTACTGTATAAAATATTATACATACTAGTGTGTATTATTTAAACTTGTTCTTCTTTCTTTAATTAATTAATTTAAATAATTTAAGTAGACTAACACAAATATAGCTAAAGCTCTATAAATAATTTTACACTATAATCTTGTAGATAGTATTCATTTGCATATACATTCAAGTTTTATTGAATCTACTTATTTGAAATAAATAAGCCTGTTGTACTAGAGTACTGCCTTGCAAGAAGTGTGGAAAAATACAGTTAGGTAATTTTTTCTTATCTATCAATTAACTCAGCAATGTCTCTACTAATTTACCCTAATATAGCTAGTTACAAACTTTTACAACATATATAATTTTTTCCTATTTATCCCTAACAGAAATAATACAACAATATACTATATTCATGAAAAACTCTTAAACTTTTCTAGGTACAATAAATAAATTATTGACTGAACTTAAATAACTAGAACCTGTAGTATAGATGAAGTGACAACAGCTTAAGTAAGTTGTTCCTCCCAACCAACTCCTGGAGAACAGCTGGACTGCAATTCTCAAGACCCCCGATATTTTCTCTTGGTCCACTTGGTAGAAGTACTGGGTGAAAGATGTAGTCTAGAAATATTCTACAACTCCACTGAGTGTTCATAAGTACTCAGTTCTGCTTACAGCAATATGAACTCAGCTTAGAATAGTTGCACTAGTTCATATCTATAGCACTTATCCCCTCAAACTTAATTCAGCTAGTCCCCTCCATCGAATTCACATGTTCACTCCATTCACTCAGAATGATCACAAATCCAGAATGAGCAGCCTCAATTATCTTCAAGGGGAAGTTTTATTAGCATGCCTAGGTATTTTGGGTCATTTTTTACTTAATGAGCCACTTGCTCCTGTTCCACTTTCTTGGGGAATCATGACCACAAAAATAAGGAAGTTTCCACCTGCAACAGCTAGAAGTAGTTCGAGGATGTTGCCACATGTCAATCTGCTCTCAACCGAGTCTCCTCCACCAGGTGACCAATAAACAATCATTTAACATCTTCCCTAAGCTGTTGTCTCATCTTTTATTTATTTATTAATAAAATATTTTGCAATACATTAAATTATCCTTGACCCCACTTGGTCATTAATTACAAACTTTAACATAAAATATAACATAATGTTCCTCAAAAACATAAAATTGTTTTGAAAATTGGGCATGTGACATCCACACTAGTGTACAGATACCTTCTGACAGCCGATACAACAGAACATGTGGCTAAGAACACCACAAAAATATACAAAAAAACCCATATGGCCAATACACATGCGGATAACAGACATTCTTCCAATCAAGGTGCAATATAAATATTTGTAGAAGACCTAAAACATTGAAGAAACAAGACGCCAATGGTCTATACATTGAAAAATGATATCATACAGATGAGCATCATGACTTTAACAGTAGAAGATGGTGCTTCATTACTTCTGGAATAAGGTGAAATCCTAAACACAAAACTTATCTAGACAAGAACTTTGAAGATTAAAGCATATAAAGATCATAAAACAAAATTGCTCATACATAAATGAAAATGCTTATATACCAAAGGTTAGAAAACATCATATAAAAGAATGGCAACATAATATGATCAAATAAAATACTAACTTGCTCATTAAGGAAAATGAAGTTACTTTTACACATTAAATGTCAGCCACAACATATAAATAGTGAGCCAAAGATTTCACTTAAATATATGAAAATTTAGTCATCAAGCAACTAATCTGAAGCATATGTGCATTTATTATTAGTATGAGGTTAATATGTAAGAGATGAATGCCCTGAAAATGTCAATTCTTCCATATAGGAACGTTAGAGACAAGTAGGAACAACATAACCTCTGCAATCATAAGAATATAAATCTCATTGCAACAAGAAAAACGTGCTCATGATAAATAGTTCAAGATTTAAAGATTTCTCAAAGCCATATAAATATTGAGTAAAAGATGATTGAAATAAACATGACATGAGATATAGATAAATCAAAATGTTTAATATGATCAACATATAGCAAATTATGATCTACTCATGATATCATGTATAAAAAATTATGAAATGATAAGTCACTAATGGTCTCAATCATGGGTTCATTTCTTGTTAACACTATGTAAATATGCAAGAGACGAAATGCCCTGGAAATGTCAATGTTTCCATATTGGAATGTTAGAGAAAAACAACATAGGAACTAGACACAATCTCTGAAATACATGTAAAAAACTATATCTCAATTAAATAACTTATGACAAGCCAAAAAATATGATATCACATAGATTAAAAAGATGATTTTACTTAAGAATTTAAATAGCAAGAGCATATATTGATAATAAAGATATTACTCATAAAATAATGAAATTGCTTTTACACAAAGGTTAGCAATAACGTATAAATAAAGTAAATAATGATCACTAGATAACACATATGAGATTGTTCTTATAAAATTGTTTTTATACACAAAACAAAGAAAAGAACAAATTAATTATTAAGTATATTTAAAAAATATTAAGCATTAGATGGTTTATAGCTATCATCATGACAAAATACTAGAGATCCTTGTCCTTAAAAGATGTCAATATTTCCATATAGAAATGTGAGACAAATATATAACAAGAACAAGAAATAATATCTTAATAAACATGATTAGAAGCAAAACCTAAATGAAAAAATGAATAACATAAAACATAAATACTTGACCGTACTGATCTGAATCTGCAAAAAACATAGTTAAAAAAATAGTAAAGGAAAGAGAAACTTTTACTTACAACCATTTGAAAAATGTGCCCAAAAAATCCTAGTCTTATATTCTCATCGCGTAGGTGGATCCTCAATGGTTGTTCCAGTTCCAAAAACAGGTTATAATAAAAAATTCGCTAAGAAATAACTAAGTTACGACCCTTTTTTATAACTATCGTTTTTATTACCGAAAGGAAGCCTAGAAATGCCCAGCTTTCTATTCTGGTCGCGAAGGTGGATCCATAATGGCTATTCCAATTCGAAAAATAGGTTATAATTAAAAAATCAGTAAAAAAAACTAAGTTACAACCCTTTTGTATAACTATCATTTTTATTACCGAAAGGAGAATACGAAATACCCAGTTTTTCTGATCTGGTCACATAAGTGGATCCAAAATGATTATTCCAATCCTGAAAATCGGCTATAATAAAAAAATCGGTAAAAAATGATCAAGTTATGGCCTTTTTTTTAACTGTCATTTTTATTACCGAAATGAATCCCACAAATACCTAGTTTTCTATTCTAGTGGCGTTGGTGGATCCAAAATGACGTTTCCGATTCCAAAAATAGGTTATAATAAAAATTCTAGTAAAAACTGACAAACTTACGGCCCATTTTTATAACTATAGTTTTTATAATTAGAAGAAAGATCTCCTTGAGGAGAGCCTCAAAATTATGTAGATCTACAGAAAAAACATCAAGAAATCCTTGAAAAATTTATGCAAAAAATTTACAGAACAAGTTAGGGTTAGGGTAAAAAAAATGCAGAAATATGCCCAGATCTGAATAGAAGCCTAATCGCTACTAGATAGAAAACAAATCTACAACAAAATGACAATGCCCAAATGATAATCGTTATTGATTGAAAGATATAGAAGGTACTAGATCATAGAAACCCACCCTGGTACCATATTAGAATAGTAGAGTCAAGCTAAATTAGTTAACATATCTAAGCAACCAACAACATATCATAAAATATAAGAACGTGAAAAGAAAAGGACAAGAGAACACCAATATACGTGGTTCACCCTAATGGGTTACATCCATGGGAAGATAGTCTTCTATTACAAGAGAGCAAAGCACAAATACCCCAAAGAATATAGATGATGTACAATAGTGTCACAATAGTACCACTACTACATCAAAAATACATGATATGTAAAGACTCACTTGACCCTATTATATACTAAGAGATAAGGAGGAATTACTCTCACATATTGCATGTGGGATAGTATAATTCTCCAAAATAACATCTCTTCATAAGTAAATGCACCACCATATAACTATGGGTTAAATGTATTACTCTTTTACATAAGATTGTAGACAACTTCCGACATAATACAAAGACATTATTACCTTCCAAGGAATATAATATATTCCAATAGTTAGATGGTTGTGCTGGACAATTCAATAATGCACGTGTATTTCAATGGTTGTGTTTGTTGCACATAAAATACAAGGTGCCACATATATGGAAGTACGTTTAAATTGGTCATATAAAAGGAGAGTACGATGGTGCTAGTGCATGCATAAAACTACCCTTCGAAGGGAAGAGATGAAGTTACAGGAGCTCTCCTTCGAGACGCTGCATCTATATTGAAATGGTGTGCATCTGTCATGGGAGAAAAAACAAGAACGAAACACTTTGTGTGAAGAATATTCTAGGAGGTGACAAATGTGGACCGATCCCAAATAGATCAGGTGAACACAGTGCATGGAACTCGACAGTTTCATTCAATTAGAAACTCAGACAACTCATCCCTACAAATTTGCACAAGATTGAAGGCTTGCTTTTGCAATTCCTGTAGCATCAATGAATGAGATGATTGTGAGTATACAGATACAATTGATACATGGGATCGAGTGACACTTGGCACCGATTTCAAGGTGGTTATTGAAATAGAGCATATGGAAGATGATCAGACACATATTTCTACAGGCTATGATCACATATCAGATCTCCTACAAGCAAGTACAAAAAAGTAAATTAGTAGTACCTAAATTAGAAATTTAATTTATATATTGTTAATCCGACCTAACTAGAACTTAATTTATGTAGAAATTAGAAATGTAAGAACTTATTTAAAAAATGTATCGTTAACTCGACCTATTTCCTTTCACATGTCAAATATATTAAGTGATTTCCCCAAAAAATAATGAATGGGGTTCTGGCTACTGGTTGGCATGTTGCTTACAGGGAAAACAAACCATTCTCAAACCTGTTATAGATGATGAGAATATTGAATTCCCAACTAGATTGATGGTTATAAAAGGGGAGTACTGTTAGATTTTTAACATTTAAGCTATATGATCTTAGGATGTTATCTAAGAGAATAACAAGAACAACAATCAATCACAAGAGATAATTAACACAAATGTTTTTCTCGGGGAAACCATAAAAGAGAAAACCCTGCAAATTCCTCAGAGATAGAATCAACACCAAAATTAAAACCCAAATATAGTAAGATGATATCTCGAGAGCGGTAATCTCTCTCTCTCTCTCTTGTCTTAGCTTCTCTGTCTCTGAGTTATGCGCTACAACTGAGTGTGAGTGAATGTGTATGTATGTGTGTTAAATAGAGAGGATTCCTCTCTATTTATACTAATTCCCAACTTGAAAATAACTCACTAGGTCTGACTTCTCTAGGAGAGTCTAATAACCCTAGGGCCCCACAACTGCAGGGACTTTAACCCTTGATCAATAAGGAGGGTTATACTCTATGACTTTACATGACTTGTTTACATTATTGAATCTCCCAATCGGAACATCGGGGCATGACATGACTCAATTACATTATAGATACTTCCTGAAATAAACATCGGGGTACAATAAATAAGATATACAAGTGAATACATTCCAAAGTTACAAATACATCAATAGTCCCTCTTAACTAGGAAGGTATTCTCTCGACACAATTTATCAGCACAAGTCTTCTTCTCTATATCATCTGGATCATCATCAATTCATCTTCATCTTCAATTCTTCTTCATGTTCAAGTCATCTTCATCATCTTCATTATCTTCATCAAGTATGGATCATCACTATATTTTGATCATCACTAGATCATCATCGATTCTAGATCATCACTTAATATGGAGCATCACTGGATCATTATCAAGTCTGGATCATCACTTGATCTAGATCTTCACTAGTGCTATCTCAATTCTACTTGTCACAGGAAGTTCTACAGAGCCAACCCTTTTTCATGTTGGTTGTAGGCCTAGCCTTCATGTAGGTCTTCATCGTCTTCAGCACTTATATCTGACCATGGAATGAACTATGTCAGAAAGGCCTGCCCAACACTTACATTTGACCATGGGAGGAACACATCCATGAACCATGTCAGAAAGGCATGCCCAACACTCACATCTGACCATGGGAGGAACATATCCAAAACCCATGTTAGAAAGGCCCAACACTCACATCCGACCTCATCATGTGAGAAAGGATCTGAACTTACATTTGACCTCATCATTTCAAAAAGGTGTTGCACTTACATCTTCCCTCATCATGTCAGAAAGGGTCTGCACTTACATCCGACCTCATCATGTCATAAAGGCGCTGCACTTACATCCTATCTCATCGTGTCAGAAAGGCACTGCACTTACATTCGAACTCATCATGTCAGAAAGGTGCTACACTTACATCTGACCTCATCATGTTAGAAAGGAGTTGCACTTACATTCGACCTCATCATGTCAGAAAGGAGCTGCACTTACATCCAATCATGTGGGAACACATCCATCAATCACATCATAATGACTCTGCACTGATCATGTGAGAACACATCCCACAATCACATCATAATATCTCTGCACTAATCCTATGGTAACACAACCCACAATCACATCAGAGCATCTCTGCACTTATATCTGATCATGTGGGAACATATCCCTCAATCATATAAGAATGGCTCTGCATTGATCATGTGGGAACACATCCCACAATCACATCAGAATATCTTTGCACTGATCATGTGGTAACACAACCCACATTCACATCATAGCATCTATGCACTTACATCTGACCATGTGAAGCTCAGCCTTCCACCATGTCAGAAAGGCATATGGACACATCAATTCCCTTTGGAGGGAACCTCGATCTAGGGAACACCAAGTTTCTCCCTGACCTACTCAAAATTTACTCAGGCTAATGGTTTGGTAGATACATTAGCTATTTGCTCGTTCTTCGTAATGTACTGTAGCTTCACTACTCCTCTCTGCACCATATCCCTGATATAGTGATACTTGATCTCGATATGATTTGACTTGTCATGGAACACTGGGTTCTCTGATGGCTTCACACAGCTATGGTTTTCACAATATGTACAAGTAGCACCCATCTAGAGATCAAATAAATCAGATAGTAGCTTTCCAGCCACACTACCTCACAACTAGACGAACAAGTGGCAACATACTATGCTTCGGATGTACTCAATGCAACACAGGATTGCTTCCTTCTAAACCAGGAGATCACACTTGATCCCATACTGAAGCAACACCCTAAAGTGCTCTTTCTATCAATGGCACTGCATGCCCAATCTGAATCCACATAACCCTCTAGGTTAATTTTTTGATTCAACTCATAGTTGAGCCCATAATCAACTGTACTCTTTAGGTACCTTAGAATATGCTTTGTAGCAATCAAGTGAACATGTCTTGGATCCATCAGAAGCTGGCTCAATGTGTTCACAGTAAAGAAAATATCTGTTCTTGTATTCATCAGCTACATCAAGGACTCAATCATCTGACGATACATCATAGCATCAACCGCTTTTGATGAATCATCACTCAATAGCTTCAGCTTCGATTCCATAGGTGTGGTCATGACTTTGTAGTCCATCATCTTGAACCTCTTCAAGATCTCTACTGCATACATCCCTTGTCCCAAGGAAATTCCATCTGCATTATGGGACACCTCCATGCCTAGAAAATAGTGCATCATACCCAAGGTCCTTCATTTATAAGCTTCCTCTTTGTATCAGCAATCAACCCATCCTCACCTATTACAAATAGATCATCTACATACAGTAGGAGTATCACTAGGATCCCTTCTTTAATCTTGTAGTAAAGGTTGGAATCTGCTTTACTCTTGGTAAATCCCAAATTGGATAGGAAGCTGTCAATTCTGTGGTACCATGTCCCCGGATCCTGTTTCAAACCGTACAGGGATTTCTTTAACTTAAACACATGAGTCTCTCAATCATGTGTCTCAAAACCGAGTGGCTACTCCACATATACTTCCTCTTCTACTGAATCATTCAAGAAAATTGCCTTGACATCCATCTGATGTACTTTTCACTTCATTACTGTAGCTAAAGGAAGTAC
This sequence comes from Pseudotsuga menziesii, assembly GCA_001517045.1. Lineage (NCBI taxonomy): Eukaryota > Viridiplantae > Streptophyta > Pinopsida > Pinales > Pinaceae > Pseudotsuga > Pseudotsuga menziesii. The sequence goes on from LPNX010236680.1 coordinate 101,006, forward strand.
TAATCTGATGGAAGTATATCTGGATATCGAAGCAAAAGTTTATTCATAATCTGTTCCTTCTTTCTGGGAGAAACCACGAGCCACAAATCTTACTTTATATTTATCTATGCTACCATCTGCAACATTCTTGATCTTATAGATCCATTTGGAAGTAACAAAAAACTTCCCCTCTGGTCTTGGGACAACATCCCAAACATCATTCTTCATGATTGATTGATACTCTTCAATCATAGCATCCTTCCATTGTTTATTTTCTGCCACTTCTTCATAGCCGGAAGGTTATTTATCAATGAAGTCACATAATAGGGATACATAATCGGAGCAGGACCTAGATCTTTTCCTTTCTTTGTGTATCTCTTCTGGAGCCCCATATCTTTCTACACCTTGGATAGCTTCTAGTACCCATGAAAGTTTCCTCTTGCGATGATTCTTCTCCTGAGGTGGATCTACAGGTTCTTGAGGTTCTTCTATTTCTCGATCTTCTTCTTGAATTGCTTCGTTCATGGTTGTGTCATGAATTCTGGGTACTTGTTTTTCTACACGTTCTTCAACAGGCCTCTTTCTGGATTTGCTGTAAGCTAAGTCTTTGTCAAATGTTACGTCCATGCTGATGTCGATCTTCTTGAATCCTGGGAAGTATATTTTGTAATCCTTTGATCTCTTAGAGTATCCCACAAATATACCCTTCCTTCCTAAAGGATCTAACTTTACTCTGGTGTTGAGGCATGGAAAATTGCAGGCAAAAACAACAAGGGATTATCCCCACTCAATGTTCCCAACTATACCGTGACTGTTTGGTGTAGGGAATCTGTCTGGTTTGCGGTCCGGCTACCATAGGTCAAGTAACAAAAATAAAATGTTTTACCAGTTAAGGCCCAGTCCACCGTATATATTTTTGTATTTTTGACTTTAAGTATGATATGCAAGTGCCTACTTAACATGCAGATTGATAGAGAATGCAAGGAGTATTCACAATGCGATGTGCAGGTTCTTACCTCTCGTCTTAAACTCTCATGCATCTAAATCACACACACAGCAAGAAATTAAAATTAACTACCTAACCTATCCCCAGGGAGCAATATTGTCACTTATTAATGAGTAATGTATCTTGTGCATGCATTATAAAGAGAAATTACAGATAGCTGATACTTCTTCCAAAACACATGAACAATTAAAGATATTTAAACAACCAGATAGCCAATTGCTTATGAACAACATTCATTACTCATGGTGGTAATTTTCATAAAATGAACCATAAATCATTCAAACAAGAACATAGGTCCTAAGAGTTAGAATGATCTCACAGTTAATGGAAAAAAAGCTGAAAACGAAATAGTTCCTCTTCAACAAATCCATAGCATAACATTTGAACATACCACCAAGCTTTCTCCAACATGCAAATTGTAATTATCTATTGCAAAAGGAAATAGTTATTCTTACAATATGTCTTCACTAATCTAGCTGGGAAAAAGTCCCTCTCTCATCTAAATCCTCTATATTTATACAAAATAACAAGACTATTGGGCTGCCCACGAATGACTCTTGGGCTGCCCCAACTCTTCTCCTCCTAGAAATTTACTTTCACTAAGTGTTTATGAAATTTACAAAATATTACAAAATTGAACAAATGTTCATGAGGAGGGCCCCGCTTGATTATTCAAAAATTTCTTCCACACTGAATCCTCTGAAGCAATACTTTCAAATTCAAAAGGTTCCAAGAATCGAATATTTATTTCAAATTTTGCAGCCTGGTTTCTGATGACTTCTATTCTGGCTGCGCTTAGGTGAAGCTAGTCTTCTAACAGCTGCACACTAACCACGGAATAATCTACCTCATTCCTTAGGGTCTGTTCATCTAAAGCTTTAATGTGTCGTATCCTTTTTTCATATTCATGATAACTTCTTTGCAAAATTTCCAAAAACAAGCCGTGGTCCGGAAAAGCATCCATTCTTCGCTCAGCCTCTACCTGGCATTGATTATAAGTGATCAGAAGTATCCTGAAGAATTTTGCACACGCCCCTCTTGTCTTCTTAACATCCTTCTTGAACTCTTCGACTATGTTGATGGCAAACTCCAACAAATCATAGGCTTTCCTGAGGGCTTATTAATCTTTTGAGGGTAACTCTGCAGGAGTTTCTTCATTAGCTTCTAACCTTGCCATCCTTTCTGTCAGGACTTCCAGGATGTCCTAAGATCTATCAACAAAATATGAAGAGGTCTCCAAAATATCTTCCAACCGACTGTCTACCTGCAAAACCTTACACCTTTCTTCCTCTGTGGCCACTTGCAGCTAGTGCATCTTGGCTCTCTGTGTTAGAATGTGCTCCTTGAAAGGCTGAAGACTAACCTGCTGTTCCTTGGTCTCTTCTAAAGATGCGGTCAATGAGGTAATATGCTCTTTAATTTCTTCTTTCTGCACTTGAGATTGCCTCTCACCTTCCTCCAACGTAGCCTTCTGCAGCTCCAAATCCCCTATCCTACCTAGCAGTTATTCTTTTTCTTCCCTCAACTCTTGATATTCCTGCTGCACTTTCTCCAGATACTCTTGGGCAGTCTCCATAGATCTTTTCTCTATCTGGAGGACCTAAATTTCATCTTTTGAAGACTTTATTTCCTTCTGTATGTCTTCAAACTTTCTCTTTAACCTGTTATTTTCTTCTCTTTCCTTTCTCAGGGTATCTTTGAGTTGAGAAGAAGACTTCTTTGACTGCTCAAGATCCATCATTATTTTATCTACATTGTCCTCGGAAGCATGGATCAATGCAACCCTCACTCTGATAGTGAAGCTGTGGTCTCTGTGTGTCCCGTATATAATAGTTGTATCAGTTATCATTTTACCAGACAGCCCCTCGGTTTCAACCTTCCTCTCGATCCTCTTTACTATCATTTTCTTTTATTTATCATTAAATATAGTATTAAAATCCAGTACCTCCTCCCCTTTCTTATGTTCAAAGGGGATTAGCCTAAGGGTGGGGACCATAGCCTGTCCTAGTGTGCTAGCAGTAGGCGCTTCATGATCTTGAATGTCAGGGTTTTCCAAGTCCTGAGCCTGACTGTCTGCTGCGTCAGAAGCTGATTTCTTTGTCACTACATGTGTCAGCTTTATCTTCTATGCTTCCTGCTTCTTCAGCTCCTCATCTATCTTTCTTTTTCTTTCTTCTTCTTCACTTTTGGCAGCTTCTTCTGCCTTTTTGGCTGCCTCTTTATGGACTACATAGTCTATGGCATACTTAGGCAGTAGTGAGGGTGCTCTGGAGCATCCAAACATTCTGAAATATAGTCCATCCTTAGTCAAGTAATAATCAACATACTCTTCAATCACCTGCAATGCCTCCTCCGACATGAAGTTGCATTCTTTCAAGAAAATTAAGGTATATAGTGGCATAATGAAGTGCTCACACACTTCCCTATAGTGGCTATGATATTTGTGAGCCCACAATGGCTTGTACACCGAGTAGACCGGTGTTCTTTCCTAATCCCAGAGGCAACTCAGATTGGGGAAAGGCTGGTTGCATAGTATGCAATCAATTAGTATAGAGCTCATGTAGAACTCTGGTCTCTTTTGGGACACCCCTCCTAATGCTAATGCTATGTAGGCCGAGAGGCTATTGGACACAATGTTGGCCCAGTTGAAAACGGTTCCTTGTGTTGCAACATAGAAAATTATCGGCACCCACTCCAATTTGAAGCTTTTACCATGGGCCTTCCGGAAAATCTGATTCAGCAACAAGGTGATGAACCTGTAAGGGGTTCTTAGACTTGTAGTTTCATAGTCTCTAGTCGGCCTAGTTCTAAATTTTTTCCTAGGCATGAGCATCCTCTTCAGTGTCTCGACTAGGTCCATCCTGATGCTTTTCATCTAGTCTTCAGTCAGATATATTTGCACTTCTGGTAAGTGGTAAGCTAGGGCCACATATCCAGGGCTATAAGCAGCATAACCCTGTTTATCAACATTTTCCAGAATCATGGTGGTCACATCTTCCCTGGGCAGAATCCACCCAATCACCTCTGAGTATGGAATGAGTTCAGGTCTAGTAGCAATTTTCATTAATGAAGACCTCTCTATGTTGCCATAAATGCTTTCTTCCTCAAGACCTATGTCAGGCACCTCTCAGTGTGTAATCAATCTGTAAATCTCCCCCCATTGATATTCGGGTTCTACACCAATCATACATTTGGTGTCCTCGTAAGTGTATTTGACTCTGGTGATGGCCTCATCTTCAAGTTCCTCTTCAACTGTGGGAGCCTTCTTCTTCTGACACTTGGACATTTTGAATTATGAGGAATTTCTCTGTCATGTACAGGAAAGTGTTTTAGGTTCTGTTAGGTCATTTCCAGAGAACATTTAAAATAAAGACAATAGTGTAAGCATTTTTACCTCATCTATGCTAATCATGAATGCAGCTACGGAAAATACACAAAGAACGTTCAAAACCAAATGTTCCTACCCAAAGACTGAAAGCAGCTCACAACCAACATGCACAGATCATCTTAGACAAACATGGGTTTTCTAAACGACGAAAAATACTCTTCTTAATGTTGAACAGAAAATAGTTTCAAAACCCCCTCTCAGTGCTATGGATTACAACGTTACATAATGCCTAAACCCAAGTGAGGACACCACAAGTGATAGCACACTAGGAGACTATAAATTCTCACATCATGGTCTGACTGGGAAAATCCACTCTAACCTAGAGCAATTCGGGGTTCGGATTCGATAGTGAATAGGGTCGCCCTAAGCAAGGAACTAAAAACAACATTAAGGTCTCAGTTCACAAAATGAGGGTGACCGAACCAGTGGAAACAAACCGACATTTCCTAGGAAAGCCATGAAAGCCCTCCCCAGATGGCCAAACGCAAAATGGGGAAAATTGGTGCAGACAGCGTAACGGCTGTCTGCACCGGTTTCCCCAACAATCGATTGCAGGATGTAAGACCATAACGCCTGTGAGTGAGAACTCCGAGTCAGAACCACAACACCCCCAACTGCCAGCCATACTAATTAACTTGAAGATATATAGGCTGGGATGGGAAAACCTAAGGAAAGAAACCGCAGGGACGGAAAAGTAGCTCAAACAATCAAACGAAACAGAAAAGGGGCACAAGGGCCTACCTAGCACTATGTTGTGTGACTGGTGGAGGAAAACCATTGAACTTCCATGGTGGAGCCACCTAGGAGTGAGGGTATCGACAGTGAGAATCCTGGTCTGCTTTATCGAAAATGACAGCGCAGAGAAAAGTCCAAAAATAATGATAAAATAATAAACCACCCAACTCCACTATATATACACCTCGGTCAACTATAATCGGAGAGAAGAAAAAATTCCTCGGGCGGCAAAAGGCTAAGGGATTGGCGACCAAGTCAACATTGCCTCCGCAATGGTGGATGATAAAATGGTAGAGAGTTCACAAAGGCATCGGCAGAGAAACATATCAATACTCACATCGGAGCTCACAAGACTAAGGAATTGGAGCAATAGAAGGTTGGAGAGCCGCAACGACGAACCCGTAAAATAAATGAGTTCCGCAGACCAGCAGAATTAGAGTAAAAAATAACTATGGATCAAACGAAAAAAATCAATCAAGCGGACAAAACAAACTTTCAGAATCATAGTGCTTTCTAAAGCCGCAACGACGAGAGTTGATGAGAACCAAAAACTAGCGAAACAAAATGGCGGGGATCGAAAGAGGATGAAACAACTACCGGAGCATTTCGCAGAACCCCTTCCACAACAATAGAAGATGTATAGACAATGGTTCCAACATACTTTCAAAACAACCGCCGATAAAGACAAAACATCGGAGATCAAAACACTTGGCTTCGGACTTGGTGTCTGGTTCTGCTCCGCGACGGCGGACGCACAGGCGACTAGACTCCCGACCCAAAAATTCCAAAATAATTCTAAGGGTGAGGTAAAATAAATAATTCAAACACAAAAGCATTTGCCTACATAAAATTAGTCTTCATTCAACATCAAGTAAACCCCAAACCGAGCAAAACGATTTTAAAGGAGGGTCCCAATTTTTTTTGAATTTTGGGAAATTGTTGCAGCTACAACAATTGGTGACTACCTGGTGAACCCCAGATTTTTGACTCAATTTCTTCCCAGTAAAAGACTGTTTAATCATTCATCTCCTAAGTTGAATACTTCCAGCTGCTTGTATTCCTAAGATGGCAAACACATGCATTTAAATCATTGAGAACAATCCATTCTTTGGGAAATGGGAACACCGAAAATATTTGAAAGTATGGATAACTCTTTTGAGGCTTAATAGGTGAGATTTATTTTACTTCTGTCTGTGGGTAGTTTCTAGCTTGGACACCACAGGATCGTAACATATGGAAAAAAGAACTATTCATTTGTTCCTCATTCCCATGCCATTTGCACTTTTGTGTTCTTTTGAACTTTTGCTCTTATGAGTCCTCCATTTGCTTTTCTTTCTGAATTTTTTATTCAGGCTCTTCCATCCATAGTGTCCTTTTGTGTGAGAGATGTATTTACTTTTCAGTTCATGGACGGAGAATAACTTTTAGTAGATTGATATTCATATTTCTGATACTTTGCTTTGATATGTATTGCTTCTTTTAGGAGTTCTGACTCTTAACAACCTTTAGGATTTTGAAATCATGGCATGGGATCATTTATATATAATGAATTGTTTACCTTGCTTCCCTTCTGTGGGTCCTTTTCCATCACTCCCTAATACATCTTAGATGTGAAATGGACGGAGCCTCAAAATAGTATTCCAGACCTCTAAATTATGAGTTCTTTTCAAGGGTTAAGCAGGACTTCAATGAGTGCATGGCCATTTAGGAAAACTACCTACTAGAAGACATCTTATCATTTCAAAATAAAACGCGCAGTCTTTTACCAAAGATTTTAGTTAATCAAGAACCCTGATGTTTTCCATGCAACCAAAAGTTTGCCTCTTTTATTCAAAAAAAAAACCAGAAACAAAGCGGTAAATCAAAGCAAAACGACATCAAATTATTTATGTACAAAATCATTAAATCAAAAGAAAATAAAATTGTGCCCACCCCTGAAAATCCTTCAATCTAATGAGTCAAAGGGCTAGGATGGATTGCAGACATGAGATACCTAACCATGGTCTAATTGTGCTATTTTTGAAACCAAAACTATGTCTACAGATTCTCAATCAATCTCATCAGACTAAGAAAGTTGAAGGAGATCAGGCTGAATGTCAATCATATTGCTGGATTTTTCTGAGGCATGATATCTTAGTTCAAGCTCCGTTAGATAATTTCCCAGAACAGAACTAGTAGATTCATTTCCTTCCCCCAACTTAGTGATAGTGTGTTTCATGTAAGGTTCTCTTAAAATTTTGATTTGATTTGGGGTACCCTTATGAGGTAACCATAAATGAGACCAGTCTGAAGCAAAATATCCCTTTAACCCTTATAGACCAGTCTTGGTTCAGAATAATCCCATATCCATCTGGTATGTCGGCCACCATAATATCAATAAATTGACATATCTTGTTATTTGCATATAAATGAATGAGAAAATTTTTCATTTCCCCCACTACTTTGAAACTGGTTCTGTCTAGTTGAATGACTTCCTAGGCCATGGGATTTGGCTTCCCATTGATTTTCTTGCAAACTACAAGTGGCATAACATTTACTAATGATCCAGAATCTACCAAACAATTATGCACCTTATGATTCAGTGTTTCCAGAGTCAAAAGTAAAGGTGGGGTTTTAGCTTTCTCTTCCCCAATTAATTCAACATCTTCCTCCACAGGTTGATTTTGAGTGGGCATTTCTTTTTCTGGCTCTTCAGTCTTTTCAGCATTTCCTTTGTCAACATCTAAATGTCCTTCCATAATCTTGCATGCTTGTTGATTTGTTCCGTCTCCTGGCTAAAAATGGTAACTTTCGGTACTTTATATTCAATATTGTTCTTTGACTGTCTCCTGACATTCTTTTGCAACTTCTTAATATTTGAAATTGTTGTATTGTCTTTAATTATCAAATCCATGTCTTTTGTTGTTGTTGGTATGTTCTTAGGTTTAGGAGTACCTTTTTCTGTATCAAACAGCGAGACACAGTCCCATAAAAAGATGGTATCATTTTCTTGTTTCTCTATGGTCTTATTACCCTTTTCATATTCATCATTGTCCTCAGTCAATTTAGAGTCCAAGAGTTGATTCATTACCAATGTCATCAAATTTAACCATTGAGTACAACTCTTTTCAGAATGAGGTTGTTGGTGAAAAGTGCAGAAATTATCCTTGCCCACCTCTATCAAATTCATTGATGCTGAATCATGTGGAGGGGTCTTGCATTGATTGTTATCCTCCCTTTTTTTGTAGTAAGGATTATAAGCTTTCTGAGCTTATTTTTCCTTCTCCAAATCTATTATTCTGTTGGAAAGCTTTTGCATCATCTTTAACATTCCCTCAAAATCACGTGACTGCTCCTCTTTAGGTTTAGACATCAATAAGGTTTTTTTTTTAGACGTTTTTTCTCCAGACTGCTCAGGGTAACCAAAATACCATGATGCTACAGCTCCTTTAAGAGTGTGTGGGAAAAGTATACAAACTACATCTTCATGCTCCCCAGATCTTAATCCTTCTATTGCCAAATAAAATCTTTGTAAATGGTCTTCAACTAGCATCTTCTCGTTTGGATAAAACTTAGGCAGCATCTTCTCAAAGGCTTGAGGCAAGTCGTGCAATGGAGGTGTTAAGTTCAAAGGCGACCTGGATTTCCAAGCAGGTGGTGGATTAGGTGGGTTGGGCAGTTGATTAGCGTTTACGCCTACCATGAGTCTTGGTGGGGAGTGAGGTGGTGAATGAATAGGAGTGTGAACAGGAGAACCATAAGGACTATCTGGGCCTACTTGATTCAAAGGCTATACAACTTCCTGTAATGCTACTTCTACTAATTCTTCCCAATCTCCCACTAACACTAAATCCCCCAATATAGGACGATATTTCCTTTTATATTCTCTTCTAGGCAATTCAGGGATGATAGGTCATCCTCCAATCTTCTTCACGTATGCCCTAGTGTGTCTTCTTAGATCATTAACAACTTCATTGTCCACATAATACAAATGTTCTCTACCTTTCTATTAAGGAATTGGATTGGGAAACAGACTGTCTTCTGAACTATTACCCGTGGGATGATCTCGGGAAAACAGGTTTACTCGGGCCAGCCATGCACTGGAGGCCCTCCTTCTAGCACCAAAAAGTATTGAGGCATGGAAAATTGCAGGCAACAATAGCAAGGGATTCTTCCCAATCAACATTCCCAACTAGCCCGTGATTGTTTGGTGCAAGGAATCCATCCAGTTTATAGTCCGGCTGCCATAGGTCAAGTAACAAAAATAAAAGGTTTTACCGGTTGCAGCCCAGTCCACCATATATATATTTTTGTATTTTTTACTTTAAGTATGATATGAAAGTGCCTACTTAACATGCAGATTGATAGATAATGCAAGGAGTATTCACAATGTGATGCATAGGTTCTTACCTCTCATCTTAAACTCTCATGCATCTAAATCACACACACAGCAAGAAATTAAAATTAACTACCTAACCTATCCCCAAGGAGCAAGATTGTCACTTATTAATGAGTAATGTATCTTGTGCATGCATTATAAAGACAAATTACCGATAGATGATACTTCTTCCAAAACACATGAACAATTAAAGATATTTAAACAACTAGATAGCCAATTGCTTATGAGCAACATTCATTACTCATGGTGGTAATTTTCATAAAATGAACCAGAAATCATTCAAACAAGAACATAGGTCCTAAGAGTTAGAACGATCTCACAGTTAATGGACAAAAATATGAAAACAAAATAGTTCCTCTTCAACAAATCCATAGCATAACATTTGAAAATCCCACCAAGCTTTCTCCAACAAGCAAACTGTAATTATCTATTGCAAAAGGAAATAGTTCTTCTTACAATATGTCTTCACTAATATAGCTGGGAAAAAGTCCCTCTCTCATCTAAATCTTCTATATTTATACAAAAGAACAAGACTGTTGGGCTGCCCACGAATGACTCTTGGGCTTCCCCAACTCTTCCCCTCCCAGAAATTTACTTTCACTAAGTGTTTATGAAATTTACAAAATATTACAAAAGTGTACAAATGTTCATGAGGAGGGCCCCACTTGATTATTCAAAAATTTCTTCCATGCTGAAGCCTCTAAAGCAATACTTTCAAATTCAGAAGGTTCCAAGAATTGAATATTTATTTCGATTTTTGCAGCCTGGTTTTTGATGACTTCTATTCTGGCTGTGCTCAGGCAAAGCTGGTCTTCTAATAGCTGCACACTAACCACGAAATGATCTACCTCATTCCTTAGGGTTTGTTCATATAAAGCTTTAATGTGATGTATCCTTTTTTCATCTTCATGATACCTTCTTTGCAAAATTTCCAAAAATAGGCTGTGGTCCAGAAAAGCATCCATTCTTCGCTCAGCCTCTACCTGGAATTGATTATAAGTGATCAGAAGTCTCCTAAAGAATTATGCACATGCCCCTCTTGTCTTCTTAACAACCTTCTTGAACTCTTTAGCTGTGTTGATGGAAAAATCCAACAAATCGTAGTCCTGCCTAAAGGCTTGTTGATCTTTTGAGGGTAACTCTGCAGGAGTTTCTTCATTAGCTTCTAACCTTGTCATCCTTCCTGTCAGGACTTCCATGATGTCCTGAGATATGTCAAAAAAATATGAAGAGGTCTCCAAAATCTCTTCGAACCGGCTGTCTACCTACAAAACCTTGCACCTTTCTTCCTCTATGGCCACTTGCAGTTGGTGCATCTTGGCTCTCTGTGCCAAAACGTGCTCCTTGAAAGGTTGAAGACTAACCTGTTGTTCCTTAGTCTCTTCTAAAGCTACGGTCAATGAGGTAATCTACTCTTTAAATTCTTCCTTCTGAACTTGAGATTGCCTCTCACCTTCCTCCAAGGTATCCTTTTGCAGCTCCAAATCGCCTATCCTACCTAGCAGCTATTCTTTTTCTGCCCTCAACTCTTGATATTCCTGCTGCACTTTCTCTAGACACTCTTAAGCGGTCTCCATAGATCTTTTCTCTATTTGGAGGACCTAAAGTTCAGATTTTGAAGACTTGATTTCCTTTTGTATGTCTTCAAACTTTCTCTTTAACCTATTATTTTCTTCTCTTTCGTAGGCTCAGGGCATCTTTGAGTAGAGAAGAAGACTTCTTTGACTGTTCAAGATCCATCATTATTTTATCTACATTGTCCTCGGAAGCATGGATCAATGCAGCCCCCGCTCTGATAGTGAAACTGGGGTCTCTATCTGTCCTGTATACAATAGTTATATTATTTATCATTTTACCAGACAACCCCCTGGTTTCAACCTTCCTCTCAGTCCTCTTTACTATCCTTTTCTTTTCTTTATCATAAAATATAGTATTAAAATCCGGTACCTCCTCCCCTTTCTTCTGTTCAAAGGGGATTAGCCTAAGGGTGGGGACCATATCCTGTCCTAGTGTGCTGGCAGTAGGTGCTTCAGGATCTTGAATGTCAGGGTTTTCCAAGTCCTGAGCCTGACTGTCTGCTGCATCAGAAGCTAATTTCTCTATCACTTCCTATGTCAGCTTTATCTTCTCTACTTCCTGCTTCTTCAGCTCCTTGTCTATCTTTCTTTTTCTTTCTTCTTCTTCACTTTTGGCAGCTTCTTCTGCCTTTCTGGCTGCCTCTTGGTGGACTACATAGTCTATGGCATACTTAGGCAGTAGTGAGGGTGCTCTGGAGCATCCAAACATTCTGACATATAGTCCATCCTCAGTCAAGTAATAATCAGCATACTCTTCAATCACCTGCAATGCCTCCTCCAACATGTAGTTGCATTCTTTCAAGAAAATTAAGGTATATAGTGGTATAATGAAGTGCTCACACACTTCCCTATAGTGGCTATGATATTTGTAAGCGCACAATGTCTTGTATGTGGAGTAGACTGGTGTTCTTTCTCGATCCCAGATGCAACTCAGATTGGGGAAAGGCTGGTTGCATAGTATGCAATCAATTAGTATAGAGCTCATGTAGAACTCTGATCTCTTTTGGGACACCCCTCCTAATGTTGATGCTATGCAGGCTGAAAGGCTATTGGACACAATGTTGTCCCAGTTGAAAACGGTCCCCTGTGTTGCAACATAGAAAATTATTGGCACCACTCCAATTTTAAGCTTTTACCGTGGGCCCTCCCGAAAAATCCTATTCAACATCAATGCGATGAACCTATAAGGGGCTCTTATGCTTGCAGTGTCATACTCTCCAGTCGGACTGGTTCTAAATTTTTTTCCAGGCATGAGCATCCTCTTCAGTGTCTCGACTGGGTCCATCCTGATGCTTTTCAGCCAGTCTTGAGTCAGATATATTTGCGCTTCTGGTAAGTGGTAAGCCAGGGCCACATATCCATGTCTATAAGCAGCATATCCCTGTTTATCAACATTTTCCAGAATCATGGTGGTCACATCTGCCCTGGGCAGAATCCACCCAATCACCTTTGAGCATGGAAAGAGTTCAGGTCTAGTAGCAATTTTCATTAATGAAGACCTATCTATGTTGGCATAGATGTTTTCTTCCTCAAGACCTATGTCAGGCACCTCTCAGCGCGTAATCAATCTGTAAATCTCCCCCCATTGATATTCAGGTTCTACACAAATCATACATTTGGTGTCCTCGTAAGTGTATTCAACTTTGGTGATGGCCTCGACTTTAGGTTCCTCTTCAACTGTGGGAGCCTTCTTCTTCTGACGCTTAGACATTTTGAATTCTCAGGAATCTCCTTGTCATGTACAGGAAAGTGTTTTAGGTTATGTTAGGTAATTTCCAAAGAACATGTAAAATAAAGACAACAGTGTAAGTGTTTTTATCTCATCTGTGCTAATCATGAATGCAGCTATGAAAAATACGCAAACAACGTTCAAAACCAAATGTTCCTGCCCAAATACTGAAACTAGCTCACAACCAACATGCGTAGATCATCTTAGAGAAACATGGGTTTTCTAAAGGACGAACAATCCTCTTCTTAATGCCGAATAGAAAATAGTTTCAAAACCCCCTCTCAGTGCTGTGGATTACAATGTTACGCAATGCCTAAACCCAAGTGAGGATGCCGCAAGTCATAGCACACTAGGAGACTGTAAATGCTCACCTCATGGTCTGACTGGGAAAAGGCACTCTAACCCAGACTGGTTCGGGGTTCGGATTCGAAAGTGAACAGGGTCGCCCTAAGAAGGGAACTAAAAGCAACACTGAGGTCTTGGTTCGCAAAATGAGGGTGACCGAACCAGTGGAAACAAACCCGGCATTTCCTAGGAAAGCCATGAAAGCCCTCCCGGGATGACCAAACGCAAAATGGGGAAAACTGGTGCGGACAGCATAACGGCCATCTACACTGGTTTCCCCAACAATCGAGTGCAGGATGTAAGACCATAACGACTGCTAGAGAGAACGCTGAGTCAGAACCACAACACCCCCAACTGCCAGCCATACTAATTAACTTGAAGATATGCATGCCAGGATGGGAAAACCTAAGGAAAGAAACCGTGGGGATGGAAAAGTAGCTCAAACAATAAAACAAAATGGAAAAGGGGCACAAGGGCCTACCTAACACTGTGTTGCACAAATGGTGGAGGAAAACTGTTGAATTTCCACGGCGGAGCCATCTAGGAGCGAGGGTACTGATAGTGATAATCGTGGTCTTCTCGAGCGAAAACAAAAACACAGAGAAAAGTCCAAAAATAACGATAAAATAATAAACCACCCAAATGCACTATATACACATCCCGGTCAACTATAATCGACGGGAAGAAAAAAGTCCTCGGGCGGAAAAAGGCTAAGGGATCGACGACCAAGTCAAGCTTGCCTCCGCAACGGTGTATGATAAAATGACAGAGAGTTCACAAAGGCATTCGCAGAGAAACATATCAATACTCGCATCGGAGCTCGCAATACTAAGGCATCCGAGCAATAGAAGGTTGTAGAGACGCAACGGCGAACCCGTAAAAGAAATGTGTTCCGCAGACCAGCGGAATCAGAGTAAAAAATAACTATGAATCAAACGAAAAAAATCAATGAAGCAGACAAAACAAAATTTCGGAATCATAGTGCTTTCTAGAGCCGCAACGACGAGAGTTGACGAGAACCAAAAACCGACGAAACAAAACGACGGGGATCGGAAGAGGATGAAAAAACTATTGGACTGTTTCGCAAAACCCCTTCCGCAACAACGGAAGATGTATAGACAATAGTTTCGATAGGATTTCAAAAGAAACGCCGATAAAGACAAAACATTGGAGGCCAAAACACTTGGCTTTGGACTTGGTGTCTGGTTCTGCTCCACAACGACGGACGCGTAGGAGACTAGAATCTTGACCCAAAAATTCCAAAATATTTTCGAGGGTGAGGCAAAATAAATAATTCAAACATAAAAACATTTTCCCGCATAAAATTAGTCTTCATTCAACATCAAGTAAAACCCAAACCGAGCAAAACGAATTTAAAGGAGGGTCCCAATTTTTTTTGAATTTTGGGAAATTGTTGCAGCTGCAACAACTAGATAGCCAAATATTCTGAGATGACTAACTTCTGTTTTCTTGTTGAAAAATACTTCTTCAGGTGTCTTGTTCTCAAGTACTCTATGTGGAGTACGATTCTGTACATACACACATGTTCTAGTTTCTTCTACCCATAGATGCATGGGAAGATCTTGATCATGAAGCATTGTCCTTGCATCTTCCATGATCGTTCTATTCTTTCTTTCTGCAAGGCCATTTTGTTGTGGATTATATGGATTTTTCAACTACCTCTTAATCCCTGAATCTTTGCATAATTCCTTGAATTCATTTGATGTGAATTCTCCGCCATTGTCTAATCGAAAAATATTGATCTTCTTCTCTATGTAGTTTTCGATCAAGGCTTTGAATTCCTTGAACTTGCTGAATACTTCATCTTTGTTCTTCATGAAGTATATCCATGTCTTCCTAGAACAATTGTCAATGAAAGAAACATAGTGTACATACCTGCTTAATGAACTGGATGACATTGGACCACATACATCAGAGTGAATTATTTCCACGATTCCTTTAGCCTTTCTTTCACTACTTGGAAATGTCTTCTCTGTGTTCTTTCCTTTCGCACATCCCTTGCATACTCCTTGATGTTTTACTTGTATTTCTGGAAGACCTTCAACAAATTTGCTTAAAAGTGGTAGTGCCCTATAGTGTACATGTGCAATCCTTCTATGTTAAAGTTCATTGGGTTCTACTAAGTCATGAACCAAAGCTTGTTCCAGTTGGACCTTTAATCTGTATAGTCCTCCCTCTTGTTCTCCAATTACTACTGCATCGTCAATAGTCTTTTCTTTTGGCCAAATGATGACTTGGCCATCTATAAATGAAACTCCTATGCCTTTTGCATCTAATGCAGAGATGTAGAGAAGGTTCTTCTTTAGTCTTGGTACAAATAGGACATCCTTCATTTTCATAAACTTTCCAGAGTCTAATTTGTAAGAGGATTCTCCACTACCTTTTATTGGATATTGGTAGTCATCCCCATGTTTCACCTTGTGGGGTGATTCATGTTCTGATACTTTCACAAATTATTCTTTGAATCCCTTCATATGTTTGGAAGCCCCACTATCTATAAGCCAATCATTGCTTCCATGTGCGATGTTTCCTGTGAGAGCGGAAATAAAAACATATTCTTCATCACTTGAAGAATCATCACCTTTTTGTTTGATTCTCTTCTTGGAAGGCTCATCATCTTCTATAGCATGAGCATGATGTTTTTTCTTGTTTCCCTTCCTCTTGTGAGATCTATCTTTGTTTCTAGGACAATATCTTGCAATGTGTCCTCTTTCATCACATGTAAAGCGAATGTACTTAGACAAATATTTGTTAGACTTTCTAGTGTTTTTGTTTTGGCGAGAGTGCTTACCTTTGTGATAGTCTATTTTGATTTTCTTGGATTGTATTGTGAGAGCTTGATATTCACTTCCCATATTTTCTTCTTGAGTTGATATTCAAGCTTCTTCTTGTGAGCATTCCTCCCATAGTTTGCTAAACTTGACTAGCTTTTTTCTGGCACAAATCCCTTGAATGAAAGAGTCCCATGCCCTAAAGAGACCATTTAAGGTGGTCATCACATTTTTTGCATTTTCTACTTCTTCATCTACCGCTTCAATTCGTTCCTTGATATGAGAGGCCCTTGTAAAGTAAGACTGGATAGTCTCCACATTCTTGATCTTTACATTCTTCAATTGGTTTCTCAGAGTCATCTTCTGATTTATGTTACTCCCTTCAAATAACTTGGTCAGGGCATCAAACATCTCTTTAGGTGTCTTTAGAGAGGACACCTATGGTACGAGGTGATCCTTGATTTAATCAGCAATAATCCTCTTATCCATGACCAATTTCTTCTTGTGTAAGGCCTTAGCCTCATCTCCCTCTAGAACTGAAACCTCTTCATTGATGTGAGAGTCCAACTCATTTCTTCCAGGACCAGGGAGATCCTATACTTCTATGCTCGAAAGTTATCAACTCCCTCAATATTTTTATCAAGCTTGGTATGATGAGACATCTTAACAAAGAACCTCAAATGGAAATGAAAAAGATTTAGATCTTACCAAGTTAAGATGTTGGAACTGGACATGGAGCTGATTTTCTGGTTCAGGAGCATATTAGGGTTTGACTTTCCCAAAGTTTTACCCAACCAAAAACTTTTATCTTAATCTCTAAACTTGGATTTTAGGGAGGAGATCAATCCAGGATTGGGCTCACTAAAAAAATCCACTTATGTGGAAAGCCCTAATTTTTGGCAGCAGTGTCGGGTAAAAAACTCAAAATGATCAAAATCAAATTTTGCTTTGATAGAAAGATGCACCCTAGAGAGGAGAGTCATCACAACCTCCTTTTGCTGAAAATTTGTGGAGAGAGATCCAAAATCAACGTTTTGGTGATACCCTACAACAAAAAATTATTCTTCAAGCTATAAAATTGCAATAATATTTCCTCAACATCATCAACATCTATCATTTCTATGATCACAACAATTCTTAGGCTCTATACAATATACTTCATTGGCACCACAACTTCTTGTCCATACACCAAGAGAAATGGAGTGTGTTCTATTAATTTATTATAAGTCGTGCGATATGTGGATGAGACTGCAAATATTTTCTAATTCCAATCATCTCTTTGAACATTACAAATCTTTGTCAATTCATTTTCCAATATTTTGTTAAAGGATTTGACAAGACCATTCACTTCAGGGTGATATGGCGTCATATTTCTATGCTGAATATGGAATTCCTTTGTTAGTTCTTCAATAAACTTGTTGAAAAAATGTGTATCTTGATCACTTATTAAAATATTTGGGAAACAAAATCTTGTCATGACATTTCCACATTATAGGAAATTACAACTCAAATTGGGCCTCATAAGGAAAATTAATAAAATAATAGTTAAAATAATAAAATAATATTTATTAAGTTTCGAGGAAAAAACGAAAAAAAATACTTTTTTGTTTGTATTTTCGATGTATCTCCCTGTGTTTTTACTCAAATTTCGATAGGGAGAGATCGTTGGATGTAGAATTAAATTATGCATCCACCGAGTACCCACTCAACATACTTTTGATGGACCCCACTACCTTAAAAAAGAGAAATACCTAAAAAAACGTGATGATGATGTCATCATCACATTTTTCAGGTATTTCTTGTTTTTGGGGCAGCGGGGTCCATCAAAAGTATGCTGAGTCGGTACTTGTTGGATGCAGAATTTAATTCCACATCCAATGAGCTCTCCCAATCGAAATTTGAGCAAAAACACATGAAGATATGTCGAAAATATGAACAAAAAAATAGTTTTTTGTATGATACTTATCCCCAAATTTATATTAAAAAATTGTTTAAGACCTATACGGTATTTAAAATTTAAATCAATTTCATTGGCTAACACATGATGACATGGAATTTGAATTACAGTTGAAAGGCCTATTTTGAGTTTAAATTTCCTCTAACATTAAGGATATTGTCCCCTAGATTACTAGGTTCTTCACTACTTTCAATCCTCGAAATATGGTGTGGTCCCAAGTTTATTTAATAAGTTTAATAATTACTTCAAAGTAAAATTATTGAAAGAGGAGAAGCCACCGACAGATATTCCCCCCCAAAAGTAGCTTATTGACTAGGTATTTCAATGTGCAATAGTCTATCTACATCTTGAAATGTCCTCCCAATAACTAGTGTTTGAATTTCAGTAGAGTGTATACCATCGCTAAACTATATTTTTTTGTTGTGGTGTAATTCTCTCCTGCAATTGATAACGTCGTGCTAGAAAAGGCACTAGGATGGTTGATTGACCCTTCTCTTGGTTGCGTTAGCACCATGCCAAGTGCAACAGATGATGCGTCTACATGGACATGAAATTCCATTTTCTAGTATGGAAATAAAAGTATTGGCATTGTGGCCATCTTATTTTTCAATGTGTTTAGACTCTCTTGACAACTCTCCATCCAGTGGAAGTTGACATCTTTCTTCAACATTTTTTCCATCAAAGCAGTCACCTCTGTATATTCCTTGATAAACTTTCTGTAGTATCTTGTGTTTCATAGTGTTTCTATCAACTACTTGATTGTTGTCATGTCCCCTCCCCTCTACTTGCTGAGAGAGAGGACATGACTCTACTGGTGCTTTGTCTATAAGACCGTGGAATCTATACCCATGAATATAAACCAGAAATGAATTGAATATAAAACACATACACATGGATAATACATGTAAATATACAGCAGAAGCAATTATCATTCAACATATTCATCATGTTCATAATAATTTTTAAACCAATACAGTTGGAGAAATAAAATGCACGGAGAATACTTATCTTGAAAATAAGTTGTCCCACAGCTAGCTATGTCGCTACAACATTCCACCCAACTATAGGCCGGTGTGCTCAACAATATATTAGCACCACTACCACCCCTTATCTGGTCATTATTTCCACAAGGAACTAGGGAACATCAGGCTCACACATAGCCACATACATATCAAAATTCAACAAGGGAAAACAAAGTTGGATTTATCAGGATGCTAAGGCAGTGGAAAGGTAGAATTGCTAAGATAGTGAGATCAACCATAGAGATATGGACATGTGCACCATATCTATCTAGCTTGACATCCACAATACCAACACACCCAATGCAAGGAAGTATTTCTTTAACTTCTACACAGTCCCTCGATCCATACCTTCCCTTCCAGTGCTCTTTAGGGTGTGCATAGAAGATTTTCCAACCCCTCTTGATTCGTATGTGAGGATCCTCTCTTCACTAGGGTTATCAAGACAATTGTGCGCATATTCCACTCCTAATCCTTTCATACCAAAACAAGGTTGCACACAACAACAAAATACAATTGCTGGGAATAAAGGAAAAACGTTGGGCAACCAAAAATGAATTGGTAGAAGGGAAAACAACACTAGGAGAGAAAATTTGATTTAAGAAACATCTATGGATGTTATAGGAGAAAAAATGACCTCTTAAAACACAAAAATCATGGATCTCTTCTCTCATTCATTGAGCACTACGAAAAACGAGTTCCCTGGCATGGACAGATGATGAGAACAATAGAAAAACATGAAGGAAATTCGCAGCTAGCTCTAGCTGCATGATGATAAGGAACATATGGGTGGAGAATGGATTGGACATGCATTTCTGGGTAATAACTTGCTCCATTAGTCAAAAACATGATTTTCAAAAATCGGTGGCTTCCCAAATACGAATTTGACTACCATTCTCCTCCTAATCTTAAGGCATTAAATACCCCAACCAATTTCTGGAAGAAATAAATGGTTGGGTGAATATGACAAAAAGGTAGTTGACAACTTGAATGGTTCTCCTATTGACATTTGGATTTACCCTATTGGCTCAAGGTTTTGAATAATTTCCGTCCCTATTCCTTGTGAAATCACGCCCCCATCTATTTATTGCATTGACATAGCTAGTTGTGGGTATTTTTATTAATTTGGATATTTACATGATGTCTTATATTATAATGTGCTTGGCTAGCATGATAACCACATGTATCAATTTTAATTGTCGATACATTAAATGCTAAATCCATGGTAGGGTCTTGGTTTTGAGCTCCTCACCATGATTAGATATCGATATTTACATCATGTACAATTTTAATATAATGGGGTCAAATCAGGATATTACAACTCTAGTAGGTGGTGGTAGGTCAAGAATGATCACAATTTTAGCTGGGTCCAATAAAATTGCATCGCGACAGACCATATGGCCCAACAGGTATCCAAACGGGGCGCAAAAGATACATTTTTTCAAGTATAAATAAATTTGATACTGACGACAACATTCCAACATTATCCTAAGGCTCTCAATATGGTATTTTCTGAGCCCAAAGACTATCCAATCATCGAAGTAGAATTCAAGAAATTTGTGAATGAAATCATCAAAAGAAGGAACTACTCCTCTAGAAAAATTGCAGGGGAATTCTTAAGTACAAAGGGCATTACCGTATACTAAAAAAGTCCCCACTCCATCACAAAGGTAGTCTTATATCGATATTCCTTTGCGATTATGATATGATGGTTACCATAAAACTCATCAGTGAACAAGTACATTTCTTAACCTCTAACACTCTCTAGTACTCCATCTATAAATGAAGTTGGAAACATATCATGTAAGCAAGCATCGTTGATTTTTCTCAGGTCGACACAAATTTTTACTTCTCCCATAGCCTTTTTGTCTTTTACTACTACTGGGATAATACTTTCTAATTCTTTGACAGGTTCTATGATATCGGTGTCCAACATTTGGTCCAACTCAACTTTGACCTCTCTTTATATCACAGATTCAATATATATGGGCGTTGCTTGACCAGTTTAGCATTGGGCGTCAAAGGTATTTTCAATTCTCCCATATCTTTAACTATCCCCTTCATCTCTGAAGATTTGGTAGCGAACAGAGCCCGAAACGTATGCAGTAAATTAGTGATCTTTCCTATAGTCTCATCGTCCCAGTAATTTCCAATATTGGAAAACTTTGGATTTTATGTTGAGCCAATATTAATTTTCATGATTTTGAGTGGATTCAAGAATTAGTCACTAGAAATAACAAGTACCTCCACTACGTGCACACCTTCCAAATCAGGTATGTTTATGTCGAGTGGTTCATCATCATCTGGTTCTCCTGTCACATTGTAACATTCCATCCAATGGTGGATTGTCCTGCTAGATTAGTTGAAGTTTGTCACTGCAACAAGGATTTCTTCAAATATATTTATTTTCATAACTTGATATGCAACATCAATCGAATTATGATCATCTGCAAACTCAAATGTATGTGTGAAGCTAGTAACTAACTCCTTACAATCAATATTCCTTCATCACAACTCTACTGATTTATACTAATTCGTTAGTATCATATCCAATGTATGTACAAAATGATGAACCCATTCTTGTCACAGATGTGCATTCCATGTAGCATGGCAATTATCAATATGTTCAACAAGATATGTCATCCCTGTATACTTCTAAGCGTTATAAATGATCTGTTCTTTGAATCTGATATCTAGAAATCTTCTACATTATGGCCATCTAGAGATAGACTGTTTAGGTGTACCCCACCATCTAGTGGGCGTAGAGTTCAACATAAATTCCAAGGTGAATAATATCTATTATTATGTAATTTTTACTACAAAATATTCTAGAAAATATGCAAGGTTAGGTAAAACTTCATACGTAGGTAGCTCGCTTGCCTCAACTCCTACCCATCACACAGATTGTGTAATTCTTATGCATCTTCTCATATACTTCATGCATATGAATCTGCTAATTTTCTAATGCTTCACCCGAATCAAATGTACAAGAGATAACACTCTGCCAACTCAGTATTCCATCAACTATTGGATTTATATCGTCATATCTACATGACATGATGCTATATATATAATCTAGGTAATCACCTTGTTTTTCACTATACACTTGTTCAACATATCTCTATCCTTCCAGTGAATAAATTGTTGTGACCAATCTTATATCTGAATATTCAAATGACAATATTCTTTGCTTGAAATTTATTATGGTATAATTTTCTATTTCCCATTCTATCCCCAAAAGTGCAGGATATGAGTTTGTATCATCGACAATGGCGATCATTTCAAAATATGTATATGTTCTCAGCCATCTACCTCGACATGTACTTGATTTAGTCGACCAATAGGTAGGAACTTGTACTGATTTTCTAGCGTGAGTTGAATGGGAGACCAATAAAGTCACAGATTCCCCATGATTTCCTATGTCTTCCTTTTCAAAATATTGACATCAGATCCTAGGTCCAAAATAGTATAATCCATATCGTAATCACATATTTACATAGTCATTCGCAACTCGTGACCTATTTTTAACTCTTTTCCTACATGGTTAACTAATATGTTAGGTCACATCTCTTTCTTAGTTTATTCTATGAGTGTCTTCAATTCTATGACATCATATCTATCTTGGATTAGCGATAATCAACTTTTCGAAAACTCTTTAATCTTACTAACCTTTCTCATCGATTTCCTTTGTAATAGTTGGTCAAATATCTTAGACATTTTTACTAATGGTGTTCCAAAATATGAAGATTAATTTTTGTAGATAAATTCCAGTTGCATGTCCAAGAATACTTCCTTTTCTTTCTCGATGTTGAATGCTACTTTATTTTGTGCCCCCGGTCTCACCTACGGTTGTCCATGCTATGTATTTTGTTCTACTCCAGTCGCATCACCTCCTCTTGTTACAACAACTATGTTTATTTCCCGTGGCTCAAAAGAAACCATATGGATGTTCTGGTTTGAGTTCGAATCAAGATTCTACACAGGATTGGTATTTCCCACTGTTTGAGCCTCCCACGTCACGATCAATTATGGACATTTTTTCGACAGTATGATCAAATGCTTTACAATATGAACATGTGTTCACAGGATTGGCACAATATAAATAAAAGTTTCCAACTTGTCCACAATTATAATATAGGACTTGGCCTCTTCCTCGACCAAATCCTCCTCCTCCCTTTTTTTGTTTCCCTCGTCCCTGGAAATTTTCGACCCCCTAGGTTGAGGGTATGGTTGTTGCGGTAGATATTGATTTTTTTGATATTGAAGTTGAGGATACTAAGGTTGTTAGTATTGTGTTGATGGGTATTGAACAGGTTGGTATTAAGGATGCAGTCACTCATCTTTCATCTCCTCATCATTCTTCATCAAGTAGGTCTCCACCGTCTTCTTGCAGCAACTAGAATGCTCAGCAGTCTTCCTCATCGTGTCCTATATATTTACAGAATTTACAATATACACTAGTTACTGTACTTAAAATATTATACAAGTGTAAAAACTCTTCTGACCGATGTCCTCTAGTTTGACATATTCTACACCAAGGAATCCCTTGGGTATTTTTTGGGTTTAGGGCTCCCGTTGTGACATAGTTCATGAGCGCTGGGAAATTATCTTTATTGTTCCCTTCTATTCTGCATCTTGTACACCATAGTTATTCCTAGATATTGTTCTCCTTGTTAATTTCTTGGAGTTACAACGTAAGGTTAGCTAGATGCGACTGAATCTGGATAATTTTTGCACTGGTTTCTCCAATCAACGAGTATTCTAACTTCATGGTTTTTTTCAGAGCTTCAGTCTGCGACACTATTTTCTATTGCATTAGTGGGATTCATATGTGTGGCAACAACGTGGAAATGAGCCATTCATTTTGTTGTATGTCTAACATATGAAAGCTTACTTTGGCCATCAATGTCTTAAATATTTGGTCAAAGTCTCAGAAAAAATATATAGGTAACTAATTGATTTTTTTAATATCTATAATGCACTATGAATCTGATTTCAGCTTTCTGAACTCATCTATCATTTTGACTCGAAATTTTTCTAGTGTATTTTGTGCAAATCCCATTGGAAATATAGATTCAAATTTCTTGTACCAGTCTAGCGTACGACCCCTCAAGGTTGTGATCAGTTGTCCTTACTTTATCACTTCATCTTGGACCTTTCACAAGGTTCATACAGCTTCAAAGAGAAGCCAATGTTACTATGGGTATTCTAAACCATTGTCATTAAATATCGACAACTTAATAGCCGTCCGAGCCACGATGTTAACTGTTAGTATTCTTGAGCAAAAAAATTGATTGGTTGGACTCCCTTGTCTTCTATTCATAGTGTTAGTACTTCTTGTATTTAAAAAACCACTTGGAGATGAGTTTCTAGATATTACCTCTAGTGATGTGCGCAGTGTTGTAGTTTTATCATACTTGTGCTCTAGGTCTGAAGCTTTTCTTTCTTCTTCTTCGAATATTGGATGATATTCCTCCTCTTCGTTGCAAGAACCTTCTTCAACATGCAACTTGGCCTCAAATTCTTCTCCTATGTTTGTACTACAAATTCCTCTTCATGTCACAGTCTTTCTTGTCTTTGCCAACTGAAATCTTCTTCCGCTTCTCAAATATCCACCCTCTAGTTCAGTTCAACTATCACGAGGGAACATTTGAGCTTAGTTTGTTCCATTTTTCATGCACTTTGTCTGTGACATATCCAAATTTTTGTGCATAGTTCTTGTAACTGTCACATTTTCAGTATTCATTTTTCACATACGAGAATTTTTATCCAAGTTTTCAAAGATGATAAGTATCTTTCACAGGGTCCTTGGAAACATTTTCTTTCTGCCTCACTATACGAGCTTGTCGTGTCGACAAAAAACCGTAGTAATATAACATTGGAATATAATTTCTACCCTAAAATAAACATCCCTTGACACAAGGTTGCTAACACTTTTCATCCACCGAATCAACTGAGGATTTAATTCCATTAGTTCTCCTCCTTTATGTTTTTTTGTTGGGTGGATAGCTTCAATAACCACTTATGCAACACACTACGAAAGTAGGAAACGAAAACGTCATGAATTTATATATATATATATATAAAGGTATTGGATCAACCACTCTACTGAATTCAACTGATATCCTTTACTCTCTTCTTGTGTAAATTCTAATGCTTTAAATCCACCCAATCTTGGATTTCAGGATTCGTCGAATGCCACAATGAAAGTAGAAAATATCGTTTACTAAGAAAACTTTGAGTGCATATAAAATAAATAATCCATGTATGGATATAATAATATATTTGATAAAAGATAATATTATTTTACATTTCATAATGTTTTGGACTTTTATAAGCCCTTTTGTACCTTTTCACATAAAAACATGACTTACGAATTGTGTAATATTAACAATTAATATTTAATAATAATAATATTAATTGTTATATTATTATTACAATGTTATAATATAACATTTCCTTACCCTTAGAGAAGCTTTGTGCTCAAAGTTTAGAGAAGAGAAGGTTTACGTATGATTTTTTTTCTTGAACCATAATCTCTAGATCCTTTGTTTTAGTATTTGCGACACTTAATGAAATGAGACGATACGAGTTACGAATTCCAAAGAAGAAATGTCACATCATCGCTGATGTGGTCCATCTGAGATCTATCTTCATCAGAGCTATTTGATGGCTTTATGGGGTGGTTCTTCTCCTTTGTTGCTTAGTATGTTGATTTGATGTTCTTGTTTGTATGACAACATAACTCTTCTATGGATGTTTATTTGACCCAGTCGTTGGTCAAAATGACATTTAAAATTGGGGTGTCGATAAGGAGTTTTTGTTGTTTGTTTTTCTGCTGGATTGACTTCCTTTTGAACTGTGATGAATACTAAACTTGTGTTTATTTATTCTTCCTCAACTTGAATTTGTTTTCTGGAAAGTCTAGATGTTTCCTTCTGGATTTCTGCTAGTTTGTTTTCTAGTAAATTGTTATTACTCTAAATCTTCTCAAACCTATCGTCTTCTGAATTTTTGTCCTCTATTAACTTCTCAATTTGTTTCTCTAGTTCTTATTAATATTTCTTAGGCGTTGGTTTTCTTTCTCCTTTTCTAATATTCTTCCTTCGATGTCTTGATTGAAATTTTTTTTCTTCCAACTATGTTTCAGCTTCTTGATTTTCGTAAGTAATGTCTTGTTATGAATTCTTAGTCGAAATAGTTCTTCAATATTGCTTGCTAAATTGTCATTGATTTTCTTAATTTCCATCTTGTGCACATTTTTAGTGTCTTCATACTTATGTTGGAGTTTTTCCTTGTGTTGTTGATGTTGATAGATCTATGATTTTTTACTTTTTAGCTTTCTCTTGATTCACGCCAAGTCCTCATCATTGTCCATGATGAGTGTGTTTAAACGCTTTATGTATTCTTCTAAATCATTATCGGTTCTATATGGTGGTCCTTCGGTATCTTCGGAGTTTTTGGTTTTTTTTTAAGGTCTTGATTGTGATTTTTTAATTGAGATATTTCTTCATTCTTAGCTGATAACAGTTTCTCAGTATCTTTATTAGCTTTTCCCTATTTTTTATTTTGATCTTTTGAGTGAAGATTCTCTTGTTTTATGAACTTATGAAGAACGATTTGTTTACTCATCTCAAATCATAGTTTTTTATTGCTTTATTTGAAGTATCCTAGTTCATTTTCTAGTTTTTGCGATTGCAACTGTAAGTTTCCTTGAACGACTTTCATAATAAAATATTTTCCACATATTGGGAAGGAGCAATTGTCATTCTTAAAAACTATCGGATATTGGAATTCCATTTCACAATAGGGACACTTAGTCCAAAATTTAGATCTATATAGAGAATCCATAATTTCTTCAATATATATACAATGCTTCAATATCTTCCGAGACTTGATTTTTATTTTTATTTTTCTAATATCTTCTTTGAATTGGTTTTTTTAATATCTTTTTCCGTTTGTTTTTATTTTTAATATCTTCTTTCAATTGGTCTTTTTTTTCTTCCCTCTTTTTAACCATTATTAATAATGATTATTGATTGCAAGGGTTTAATTGTAAAAATAAAATAAAATTCTCATTATAATAATATTATTTTTAAATAATTATTATAATTATAATTTCTATTATAAATTTGAACTTTTAATTAAAAAAATAATAATAATATTATATATAATATTTATTTTAATTAGAATTTTATGATTGTAACAACCATGCGAAAATTAGCGCAGAGAGAGTTGAGACTAGTATAAGAAAACACGTGAGGCGTAAGTGTGCAAGAGAAGGGGAGGGCGAGACGTGAAAAAAGGGTGGGGGCTGCGGAGATGACGTAGAGATGATGA
Source organism: Pseudotsuga menziesii (assembly GCA_001517045.1). Taxonomy (NCBI): domain Eukaryota; kingdom Viridiplantae; phylum Streptophyta; class Pinopsida; order Pinales; family Pinaceae; genus Pseudotsuga; species Pseudotsuga menziesii. The sequence goes on from LPNX010236680.1 coordinate 128,251, forward strand.
AGAGACGTGAAAATAGGAGGATGCGAGGGCTACAGAGATGATGCAAAGAAGAACATCATGGATGTGGAGATGTGGAGGCGTGGCGAATGGGAGACGGGGGCATGAGAGAACGCCCAAGGAAGATGCGATGTAGGGTTGTGCATGGAGAGAAAGAGAAGTGTCAAGTGAGGTGAGCAAGGAAATGGGCTGGAGAGGTGAAAGGAATGACGTTAATGGGAGTGGAGGGAGGTTGCAGTGGAGTGCAAAGAGGAGAGGAGTAGAGGGGGACATGATGGAGAAGGGGAGGAGAAATACAAGGACCAACCAAAGGGATGAATAGAAGTGACACATATGAAGTGGGATTTCAAAACGTGAAGAAAAAGGAAAAATTAGGCAGTAGTGGGCAGCACGAAGGTTGAAGTGTGAGGAGGCATGGGGACACAAGTGGTGCCATGGTGAGCGCAACATGGAGCAGGGACATGAGAGAAGGCGTATGGGATACGCAGGAAGTAGTGGATAGGGAAAGTGTCGGAGTGATATTGCGTGAGTAGAGGGAAGGGATATGTGAGCAGAAATGCAACTTGGAGGAATGATGACTGCAAAAAGAAAGGATGGTGCGGGTGGAGGGTGCGAAGTGCATTGTGAGAATAAGAGATTGGGGTGGAGGGTGCGAAGTGCATTGTGAGAATAAGAGATTGGGGTAAGTGTGGAGAAGACTTGTAGCGGACTATTTCTTCAAAAAATATGAATTTAATGACCAAAGTTCTGATTTCATAGAAGCTCCGAGATGATGGCTAAAGGCCAGACCAGGAAAAACAAGGCTGTGATACCAATGAAACAATAAAAACTTGTTTACTAAGAAAACTTCCAGTCCAGATACAATGAATAATCCATGTATGGATATAATAATATATTTGATAAAATATAAGATGATTTTACATTTCATAATGTTTTGGAATTTTATAAGACCTTTTGTACCTTTTCACTTAAAATCACGACTCTAGACTTAAACTTAATTATTAATTGTGCATTATTAAAGATTAAAATTTAATAATTAGTATTAATTGTTATATTATTATTATAATGTTTTATATAACACACAACATATCTCTCACTACAATGATTTAGGTCCCGACAAAGGAACCATTTGTTGGCGTTCTTGTTTTGTTCAACCCAGGTTTAGTCCCTCCCCTTTGCATGTAGCAAAGCCCAATATAACATCCCGACAGAGCAAGGCTTAGTTGGCAGCACCTGTGACGTAGATGCAGTCTCACTTGAGATATCTTTCTATGGGTAACTCCTAGAACCACGTTTTCATATTTTGGTCGGGGATTTCTCTTCTCTTGGTATTCTACTAAGGCGCTTGACCGAAGCTAGTGGGTGTAATCTTTATACTAATTATGCACAATTAATATGTGACTCTATTCAAACATCAACATATACAAATTAATACATTGGGGTATAGACAATTCTGACTATAACATTGAGACAACTGCATATAATCTCAGTCATAAGAAAATACATAAACACTTATTCACAACAAACATATTTGCGACTCAAATATAGTCATCATTTACACATTCAACATAGTATCTATTGTAGAAACCCATTAGGGAAAAGCCACAAAGGAGCTCTTCATCTAGAATGGAAAATATATGCAACTGTTTTTTCTGCACACTGAGCTGCATACTTTGTTCTTGATCTTCTTCTCCTATCTATACAAAATTCTCTCTCCTCTCATGCTCTTTGGTCTTTTATCATTGATCATTCTCTACTTGACTCTACTCTTGATCCACACACAGGCTAGATTGACTGAACTTCCGCACGACTCTACAACTCCTCACTATTTAACTATATTGTTGATCCGCATACAACCTAAATCAACTTGACCTCTCTACCACAATTGAAAACAACAAAAATGAAGTAATATAAGATAAATCGACATTAATGACACTAACTGAGACCAACCAAAATCCAACCTACACACATCCAGGGTTTTTCCTTCTTATAGACTCTTACATGCCGCTCTCAACCGAATTCATACAATTATCCGACATGCTTTCATTCCTACTCTAGAAACACATTTCAATAGGAACTAATGACCAAAATTACAAATATGCTTTCATACGTGCAACTTACATTGAGTCTATCCAACCTTGTATCCACAATCTTTCTAAATTGTCTCTTTCCAGTCATTGCATCATTCCATGCCTTTTGACATGGTTTCCTCTATTGCACTTACCTTATCGCATATTTTCCTTCTTTCGCAGATTCTCTTCTGTCGCAGCTTCTCTTCTTCTATTATGAACTCTTCTTTTGTCGAACTAATCTTTCTCTTATATGTTTCTTCTATCCTTCTCTTTCTTCCACGATTGCTTCTTTCGCAGCCTCATGTCTTCCTTCTTCTACTACCTCTGTCGTAACTTCCTTTCTTCCTACAATGGAAATATTTTCATACTTGGGCATAATTCTAACTGAACTTTTTCATAACTTTCCTTAGGGACAACAAAGGGATTATTAAATCATCCTAACAATAGGATACTACTAGGGCCAAGAGATAGTCACCTATATAGTGAATCGATTAAAATAATATGAATATATTGTTCCAAGTAGTTTCTCTAAATTGAAGGGGATTGCAGTTTTCTTAGGGAGATGAAAATTGAGCTCAAGGAAAGGTCCAAGCCACTAAATAGAATACCATATATATTAAACCCCAAATACAAAAAGAATATTTACAAGGAGATAGACCATAAGTTGGACGTGAGAATTATTTTTTTAGTTGAATATTTCCAATGCATCAACCCATTGGTGGTCCCAGAAAAAAAGATAGGGAAATATAGAGCTGAGTAGACCTAAGGATCTTGATTACATCATGTGCAAATGACCCTTTCCCCACACCATTCAATAATAAAGAAATAGAAAATGGGGGATTATAGGAAGCATATTATTTCATGGATGGAGTCTATGGATACCTTTTGTTAGTACTTAAAGATGCATTCGACTAAAAAAGAAGCATGTTTAAGACATGTTGAATATGAAAGGTTGTTTTTTAACATTTGGTATGCTGGGTGGTTGTGTAAAGGGGTCAAGAGAATATTGCAGACAGAGAAAGTGTAATACAATTGAAAACATCAAGCTTTGCAAATAGAAATGGATGATTGGATTGAAACAATATTAATATTAGTGCTCACTCTGCTTCAAAGATGGTTGTTAGAAAAAGGAACGAATAGTCCATCACATCTTAACATAAATAGCTATGCTTAGAAAAAAAAATTAAAGCATGGAATCACAACATAAGCATTCGTAATAAAAAAAATATTATTATAAAGGATTTTATGACTCAAATCAATTTAAATAAAAGTTTGAAATATCTAGATTAAAAGATAGTTGAAATATGACTCATAAATTATAGGTCTTCTCATATTACAGGTATTCAACATAAATTTACAAATCAAATGTATTAGAATTTCCATATTATAGCTCTCGGCCCTTCTTGTAACACTCTCATCCTCATGACGTGGAAACCCCATTACAATACAAAGAATCACATTTTCTAAGAACATAATCACATAAGAAGAAGGACCATCCAACCTCTTCGAGTACCTTCTTTTCATAAGCCAAATATCAGTCCCACACTATTTTGACAATGCACAAAATAGATTTAAGATCCAAAAAACTAGGGATTTAGATCTAATCACAACTTTGACTTGTAATGTACATAACTTGACTTTGAAGTTATTTGAGTGATTAAAATGGAACCTATTGTTATAGTGTGATTTTCCATCAGGGATGATTTTAGGCGCGAATTTTATCCCAATGGGCTATTTTTTCATGTTTTTCTCCCAAAAAAGATTCGCCATTTTGCATTTTTTGAAGCCCCATTTAGCCCAATTTTGATGGGGTAAAATTTTTTCACCTTAAAAATCGCCAAATTATTATATAAACGATATAAAATCCTTGGAAATTAAAATATTTTTTGAAAAATANTTTTCCATGCTTGATATATCATGTTTTTATGGCCTATCCCTATCCCTATGCAAACTGCGTGTACCCCCTTTGCTCAGTATTACTTTGAGGCTCCAGAAAATCCCTTTAAAAATCATTTTTATGGGTATACTAGGGCCACCAGTTTACATCCTGCATGTACATGTAGCTTGATCCACTATGACCCACGTGCATTAGGAGATGTGCTAAAAACAATATTTGGAGTTTTTCCTCATCAAGTAATGAATTACTTTATTCTAATCCTTCCACATGCCAGGAAACGCTCCAATTTGACCCTTCACTTCTCATTAAGAGGCTATATATTGAGCTACTTGTAAGCATTAAAGGAGGATGAACTTCTCAAAGAAAAGAGAATAAATTGGTATTGTGCCCCATTCTTGCATATTTGAGTCTGCATCCCTTTGTTCTTGGAGAAGCCATTGGTGATCTTTCCCAAGATTACCTTTGTTAGTGAGCTTACCTTGGTATGGAGGATTGAAGTTGTGGAGGACCAAGATGAGGAATCGGTTTCTCGATTTCAACGAGATACTGACAGAGGTTGTCATTTGTATATTTTTTGACATTTAATAGAAATATCCATTTCTCATCCATTACATGTGTAACTGTGAATATTTATTTCCATGGATGTAGTTTCTTTGATTGTATGTCTGATTTGAATATTCGAGAGTAGATTATAAAACTTAATATCTATCATGCTAATGTATTTCATTGTTGATGGGGATGGAATGTATGTACAAGTGTTATTGAAAGCTCATTGGGGATATTCTACATGCATCTAGAATAAGGTATGATTCCCATCCCTTAGTGTTAGTCTTGTTAATATCTTAAGCATATTGGAAATGGATTGAATTCTCATGTCATACTTTCTGTTGTGGTCCACCCCAAGTCATAGAAAGTTTTCTTTGTAACAGAATTGGAAACTCCACTAGGGAATTTCTTTTTTTGTTGGAGTTTGGGTGCATGATTTACTTTATTTTAATTCTACTTATTTGTGTTTCTGTGTCGCATTCAAGAGTGTGTTATTCCATTGGAATTCCTTTGAATTAATCTAATTCTTGGCCTACCTTTTTACCACCTATCACTTTCTATACATGGGTCATAGAGGTAATAGTCATGTATACACACAGGTTGTACATCCATGAGTAGTCGTCTGGTGTTGATCCTAGTATGGATCCTGGTGTTGGGCTTTGGGGCACCGAAACCCCGTTTCTTGTTGATAGATTTGGGAGTGGTCATATTGCACCTTATGCTCCATTCGTGGAAGGATTTTCACAACATTCATCTAGGCATAACACTAGTTTTCACTCTTACATAGGTGACCATAGAAATGTGAATGTTGGGGCCACAAATTACATTCCATATTATGTCCAATTGTCCACCACAATTTTTCCTTCAAATTCCTTTCTTATGTCATACCCTCCTCATATATTGCACAATTCTTCGATATTTGGTGCTCCATCTAACCATGTTTCTCCCTCATCAACTGGTTTTGTTGCATCGGTAGGTTACGTACCTTCCTATATGTCTAGGAGTCAACCCTCCTATAAATCCTATAACTATGGTTACATGGTGCCTCATCCTCAAGGTACGCCAAAATATCACATTCTCGTGCATTCTCATATGGGTCATATGGGAGAGGTTTATTATCTAACTAGCCAAGTCCAAGTCCTTTACTACATACATACTTATATGGACCAACCTTTTCAGAGAGCATGGTACCAGATGGCATAGATTAGGCTCCATTTATTGGCTACTTTAAATTTTCCTGACCTTTTGAATTTGACCAATGATCTGGTATCTATGATCCGATGTGGACAATAGTTCCCTCCAAGCTTCCCTCGGACATCCCAAAGTTTGAAGGTAAGAGTGGTGAGGACCCTCGAGAACATGTGACTAATTTCCGCCTCTAGTTCTCTTCAAACTCATTGAACCATGACTCTGTTAGTCTACAACTCTTTCAACACACCCTCACGGGTCATATCACAAAATGGTATATATAGTTGTCTTGGGCCACACATCGGACATTTGATGACTTAGCCATAACCTTTCGTAATGAATTTCAGCTACTAGTATGTTACGATGCTGACATCAAGATCTTGTTGACATTCAAGAAACAAAAAGAAAAACACATCTCTTATCATATTCAAGAGTAGCATAAACAAAAGAGGTTTATTAAGTCCAACATTCCACCCGAGTTTTTTGTTGGAATGGTACCTCAAACATTTGTTGTGGTATATTGTGAAAGATTTTTTGACATCCGCAGTAATGAATGAAGAGAATCCTATATTTATAGATCAGTAGTTGGACTTTATTTATCCTCATTCTGGGATCCTTTATGAGATCATCCCTCATGCACCAAAGTCAAACTTTGAACCTAAGTTTAAACCTAGGACACATGGTGATGGTATTGTTGTCTCCATGAGTACCAAATTCATAGAACAGGTTATGAATCAAATGTGAATTTTTTCTATTAATCACTTCATGACCGGATAAGCTATGACTTCATCCAATCCCACCCAATTAGTAGATGTGCTCTTGGTACATTCGTTGGACTACAAGGGTAACCAACGACCTAGAGGGAATACAAGGAAGGAAAGAAATAATAAAAGGAGTGGGAATAGGAAGGAGAAACAAAACGATGGAAAGAATGGAGATGATGTTGGGAGGGACACAAAACCTAATATAAAGGTTAAATTCCCTTCCAAGATCTGAGGATGAGACCATCTCAAATACTTGTGCTCTCGTATTGAATACATCTCGAATTTCATCACACATAGACAAACTGTGTTGACTAATCCTTTACCTAATAATCAAAATATGGCTTAGAAGAACATGGGAACCAGAAGTACTTAAGGTGGGAATCAAAACCCATCGAATGCATAAGGTGGCCATGGGTGTATGAACATGATGTCAGCTGCTACATTGTGACTTGTGTAAAATATCATGGTCCTTCACAACCCAACTTAGGTAAAGAGCCTGCACCTCCTAAGAGTCCTTTACATATATATAATCCTGAAGTTATAGCTCGTATAGTGAAGGGAGTCCTAAATCTCTTAAGGAACAATCCTAATGCTCAAGCCACCCAACAATATTCCATTTTCAAGGACTTGGGTCACACTCCCTGTGCGATGTCAACTCTTGAAGTTATCCAGACTTGTCCTTTGTAGAGGACAGAATTATGGACTACCCTTGTCATGGTTGATTCCAATCCTTCCATAGTATTTATATTTGAAACAAATGAGGTCTATCCTTTCTTTCCTCACCATGTGGCTTTCTTAGACCATGTGGAGTGTCAAAACCCCAAATTTCCAAAAAATTTAAAAATTTATAAAAATACAAATAATTTTCATAATGCAGTCAACTAATTGTTTTAATTAGTTAGATGTTAATGATTTTGTAAACTGAAATAACTACTTGATTATGTTTATCATTATTGAATAATTCTTTTTCAGTTGAATGGCTTGTTTTTCTTTGCGACCACAAGGTGGAACTGTCTTGGTGATCTGGGGCTTACTTAGCTCTAACGCAGAAAGTTTACCTGCTCTTACAAACTTACAGCTAAGAAGATCCAGTGTTGGTTGTTGATAATCCTAAAGCATTCGAATATTTGTTTGTCGCAATAATAATAATAACTCAGTAAAAGAATATAAATGCTTTTCAATTACCAAAGCTTATTGAGGTAAAACCATTAAACTGTCCTTCTTTTTAAGATGCTATGGAAATGAGATTTAGCTCTATGAGTAATGGCAACAGCTGCTTTCTTTCTAGTAGATGTAATTTATAGTTCTTAATGCGTATTGAACTCATCGATGTTTACCCTATTCGTCAAGTGTAAAAATGCCTTAAATCTTTCTTTGCAAGTAGTTTTAAGAATGACAGAGTTATTATGTCAAGGGTCCAATTTAAATTGTGCACAAAAACATTTACATCATGATGGAATTGGTTACTGCTTGTGATAAGAGCGTAATGCATATTGATAAGGAGTTTACATACTACTGTTCCCATTTTCAGAACTTTGAAGTTTAACAGGTTTACATCTTTATTACAAGCTGCTCTTTGAAAAGGGATATACTAGTGTTGATGCATAGAGTTCTGTTACACATAACCTATTCAGAGGATAAGGTTTAGATAGTGTTATTAAATCATCAAAAGGTTATTTATTGTCAAATTTGATAGTTACTAAAATGCTTAACACTTTTGTTTACCAACTTAAGGGTTTACGCAACAAAATACTCCAAAGCATAACTAGAGTTATTCTCATAAGATGGATATCTTATCGTGAACATGTTTTATACAATTCCTTTCATAGATATAAAAAGGGCATGTCCTTAATCGATTATAACCATTGAAAGAATGCATATCATAATAGTTTTAAGGCCTAACTTTTTATGTTGAAGAATCTTTTGTTAAAAAAGAATAGTGGCTTAACCCTTGTCATAATTATTATAGTTTGTTGTAAGCCTACTATATGAGCATAGACAAAAGGGTTAAGAAAATGGAACACGCCATAATGAAACTATGGTTTACCCTTGATCTAAGCTTATAAACTTTTATTACAAGCATCCTTTACAAATATAAGTTCTAGGTCATGCATTGGTATAAATCCACACTATGATATGACCCTACTCTTCGTTCTAAGGTTTACTTGGTTGAAATTTACAGTGTGAAGGTTGGTTGACATTCGATACTACGAACCTTGTAGAATCTTCCTATCACATGATTTGGATGAGAAATGATTTGGATACTTGCTCGCTGGAAACTATATTTTTTTAACCCACTCCATGCCAATTATTAATCTGTCAACGTGGGATCGTCGTAGCCAAGTGTTTGGTGGTTAAAAGGGAAGTCTTGAACCCTAGTTTGACATTCCTTCGTCGCCTTCGGGCCTTCGGTTGCTCTGCTACTACACTCCTGTCTACAATGTCGCTTGCATTTGTTGCTGGTAGTCTCCCTATTTGTTGTTTCTCCTCGTGAGCTCGCCCCGAATGATTAATAGAGAGGTACTGTCATGACATTGTTTGATGCTGGGGTAAAGGTTAGTGATACTTTCTCTAGGGTCTCACCATCATGGCTAGCTCAATCCCGAATCTTTCGACTGTAAATATTTTCCTTCCTCCTTGGCCTGGCACTAAGAGTCATTGTCTTGCATTTTAGAGTTGTTGGGGCATAGGGTTCCACTGCAGAATAGTTTCTTTAGCCGGATATAAAGTGACGACCCAAGCGTGTTTATTTGCTGTGCTTGCTGCTCCTACTCTCAGTTGTTGTTTGTTGTTGGCGGTGTTAGTAAACTCCTTCTTTCTTGCAGCAAAAGAAGGGTTTCATTCTCTTCGCACTGGTGGTTTCCCTTCTGCTTGTGGGTGGTCATGTTTCAGTAAAATTTTAGGTAAGTATGTTGTTAACCCTTCCATTACTTCGTATTCTTGTTTTAATACACAATGTTTATTTTGTATACAAGGTTTTAATATTATTGTTCTTTTTGTTAATAGGTGTCGACCTGTCTCCATCTGCGTGGTTGGTGCAAGGCTGTGGCGACTTGCTGGTTCACAGTAACCCTTGGACATCCATGGTCGTTCGTACTTGTTTGGTCCCTTATGGGACATTTGTGGGTTGGTCACCGTGGCCTACAACCCTTGCTGTTTTGGTTCAAAAGGGTTGACCGGTTCGCTGTTTGTTTGTTGATATTTAACCCCTTGCTTTATGCGAGGCTTCCGGCTTAGGCCGTGACTGTAAATTTTTAATTTTTGTTCAATTAATGTGTAAATATGTTTAAATGAAAGGAAAGGTTATTAAAGCCATACGCTATTGGTTTTTGTTGGAAGCTGAGGGCATTAGAAGAGCTTCAAACTCTTTGCTTATGACTCTGTTGTACATTTTGATATTAGTAGGGTTTTACCCTAACTCGGCCATATAAAAAAAAAGTCTTTACAGTTTCTTTAAATTATCTTTTATTTATAATGCACTTCTGTAATTTGTTTGGTTATTACTTATGTTGTATAATGGTTGGTTAAGCTCGATGAATCAAGCATACTGTTACTCTGTTGGTTCATTTCCTACGTGTTAGTGTAAATGAATTTTACCCTGTATTATTTTTTAATTATTACCTGCTAAGGTTTCTGTACAGTGTTTTTTTGTATTAGTTTACTTTATTATAGTAGAATTTGTAAAAGTTGTTATATAATTTTTAATCTTCGGAATATAAGAACTTCATGTTTTTAGTGATGTACTTATGTAACTGTCAGTTACATCTTTTGAGTACATAATTTATATTTTGTTTAACATTTACTATAATGGGATAAGAACATTACTTTATTTACATATTAATACTATTCCTATAATTATATATTACCTTTATACTTAGTCTGTATAAGATGTATAATAAGAATGTCATCTTACGTGTAAGGAATATTGCTTCTATAGTTCTTTATAATTTAGTTTATTTGTAGGGGTATAGAACTATAGTATTCTATTGTTTATTTCTTATGTTACCCTATTTATATTACAGTAATGGTAATTATAAAATACAAGAGTAACAACTATCTATGTTCTTTCCTATGAACTGTATTGTAGGGTTTGTGTTAAATTATAACAGAAATAAGTTAGTAGCCGAATAACTTATATTTAAGTTTAGTTAGATAAAATATAAGAATAAAAAGTTATTTACCGTACAACGTATTTAAAATATTAAACCAATAGTTTTGCTTTAGAAATAAATGTAAGTTTATCTATCCTCGCTCACAGTTTGTTTGCTGTAAACAGTAGTTATTTAAACAATACAGGAAGGAAGTAAACTGTAGAGTTTAGAAAGTACTTTTATTTATCTAAACACTATACATCCAACTAATATAATTCTTCCTTTGATTTGAAAATAGTTGTACAGATTACTAAAATGAATGCAGTATAGAAACTGTTTTAATTACCAAGTCCTACTGCCAAAACATATTACTGTTAATACAATGATATGGCTTCTTTTCTCTTACTAATAATCTGACATTTATAGTCTAGGTCTAACTCTAATCCTTCTCCATGTACAGAATGCTATTTATTCTGATAGTAAAATAAAAGTAAACATTCTCTTAATCAACAAACCTTTTATTCTATAATTGCATCATATTTCCTTTAAATAATTTCACCACCTGTGCTGGAGTACGATCTGGATCACTCTAGATGAGGAAAAACACAGGTAGGGTTTGTTTCTCATTAAGCATAATTTCATTACTAAAAAAATTGAGTTATCATATCCTCTAAGTTTCTACATCATAAACTACAAATGCATCATTCAATCATACACAGATAATAACACAAATTAAATAATAACAGAACTTGTTCTTAGAGCTTGGACGAAAACAGCAATGGGAGGCCGTTCCTCCCTACCAACTCCTGGAGAGATCTCAAACAATGACTCCTCAGGACCCCCGAGCTTGCTCTGGTCTCCCTGGTTGGAACTAGGTGCAACAAATAATAAAGTACTAGTCCTGAGACTTAATACCAGTCTTGAACTTATCAGTCAGTTTCTCTCAGCTAGCAAGTTGTTTCAGACCAAGTTACTGTAGTTTTTCTCTCAAAACACCTTCCTTACAGTTTTCCCTTTTCCCCAATGAATTCCTTGAAGTGCATTCCTCCTGAATGATTCTTCTCCTGGAAAATATCTGAGCAGCCTCAGCTCTCTACATTGGGTACTTTTAAAAGATTGCCTAGGTCTTTTTTGGGTTAGTTGTCATTTATTGAGCCACCTGCTTTGATCCCACTTTCTTGGGGGATCATGACCCCAAATGTAGGGAAGTTTCCACCTGCAACATAGGAAGTGTTTGAGGATACTTCCACTTGTCTTTTGCTCTCCACCTAGTTCCTTCCACCAGTTTGACCAGTAACACTCTTATTAACAGCTCTCCCAAGCTGTTGTCTCCACTTTTTATTTATTAAAAATAAAATATTCAGAATTACATTCCACATCTTTTGACTCTGCTGAGTCATCAGTTCCTACTTAAAATTAAATTTAACATAATGTCTTAGGAATCAAATTAAAACAATTAACATTATTTTTACAAAATTGGGGTATGTGACATGGAGTGTCTAAATATCATGATTAAACGCACAGTTCTTGATGAAGGTATTGTGGCCTCTATGATGTCTCTAGCTTGTTGGAAAGGCCTTGGATCACCCATGTTGTTGAAATCTATGACCATGTTGAACATGTTTGATGGACATTAATTTCGACTGCATGATATCCTTCCCTCTCTTTAAGTCCATCTTGGAGGGATGACCGTGTCGATCGAGGTTGAAATGGTTGATGCACCCTCAACTACAATCTTTTACTAGGCTAGAATTGGATTTACGCTATGAAATATTATGTGTATTCTATTTTTTGTTTTATTTGCTTCTATTTTGAGAATCACATTGTCACAATCAAACAAATTCCATTCAATAATTCTAGTTCGACTGCGTCATCGAGATCCATCATCTTGGCTATTCATAATTGTCAACCGACAACTAAGAATTTTGGTTTTGGAATGCTTCTGTCATTGATGGGATCTTTCAATATTTCAACACCAATACTAGATATTTTTTCCACTCTTTGTAGTGATATGTTGTAATTGAGTTCGATCCCATTTCACACTATGTATTTGGATGAACCTTGGACTCTCCCTTCTCTGAGAACTTCGAATGAGGAACCTACACCTACCAAGATGGATATGCCGTTGTATGTAGTGGAGGTTTCTTATCAATCTATTATTGATCCCAATATAGACTCAGGTGCATCCTCTTCGTAGATAGAAGAGGAATATCTCTTTGCACTTCCTACTTGGCTGGTTGCATCATCACATTCACATGATTTCCTGGATGATGTTTTTCCTTCAAATGGAGTGATTCTCAAGGCAATGAATGCTCCTGAATGAGAATATACACACCGAGATTTTTAAATAATTTCATGATGTTTTTTCTTGAACGTGTAATGAGATTCCAAGGATAAACCCTCATATTGTTGAACATGAGATTAAAACATATCCTGATGTTAAACCTGCTCGACAATGTTTACGCACGATGGACCCTCCTAAGGCGCCTACCATTAATGATGAGATAGAAAAGTTACTTAAAGCTGAATTTATCTTTTTGGTTCCCTTAACTAAATGGGTCTCCAATCTCGTTCCGGTAGACAAGAATTAGGGAACCATCGATGTGTGCACAGAGTTCAGAGACCTAAATAAGGCTTGTCCGAAAGATAATTTACCCACACCATTCATAGACCATATTTTGGATGAGTGTGCTAGGAGTGAAGTATTCTCTTTTATTGACAGTTTTTTAGGGTATAATCAAATCCAAATTAAACCCGAGAAGCCACATAAGACTGCTTTCATTCATCCTTGGGTTAGGTTTGTATACAAGAGGATTCCTTTCGACCTTAAAAACATTGGAGATACCTTTCAGTGAGCTATGACATTTTATTTTCACAGACTTAATCATATTATCAAATTTTATCTGGAGGATTAGTTGCTCACTCTCGTTTAAGAGTGGATGACCAAGATCGTTTGCGCTTGGTTTTTGAAAGGTGTTGTTGTTATCAAATCTGGTTAAACCCTTATAAGTGCATATTTTACATGAAATTTGGTCATTTATTATGGTTTATCATGTCCAAGGATGGGATTAGGGTCAATAATTTTAAGGTTGAGGAAATAATATGATTTTCTCCCCCATGTGTGATTCGACATCTTCAAAGTCTCCAACGGATGGATAACTTCATATAGATATTTGTCATCAATTTTGGCAATTTTACCAAGGGTTTCATGTGCCTTTTAAAGAAGGATAATCCATTCATATGAGATGATCGAGCCGAGGATTCCTTTGATGCATTTAATAAATCATTTGGATCGTTCCCCGTGCTTAGTCCACCTAACTATATATGTGATTCCCTATTATACGTGTTCGCGTCTCAAGAGAAGATTGGGATTTTTTGGTTCAAGAGGACAATGGGCTCTAGGAGCATGTTATCTACTATCTTATTTGAAATATCATTCATTTAGAGCATTGATATAGTCACATTGAGAATCTATCCATATCGACTGTCCATGAAGAACCGCAGTTGAGACATTATATACTACTTCGCTAGACTACGGTTGTAGTTGATATCAATTTGTTTCAGTTTGTATTGAATACACGAATGATAGGGGGGAATACAATAAATGGATTGCTATTTTGAAATAATTCAACCTCGATTTTGTTTCGGAAAATTCAAAGAAGTCGTTAGTTTTTGTTGAGCTCATGTCGGATCTCTCTACTTTGGTTGAAACTCATATCCATGAGGATTCATTTGTGGATGATCATATCTTCCTCATTTCGAGCACTGGCCCTTGGTATGGTGATATCATCATCTATCTTCATAATTTGAGGTTTCCTCCTCACCTCTTGTGGGATGAATGTCAACACTTACGACATAATGCTAAGAGGTACCTGATTATTGGTGACAAATTGTATCTTCGGGGGGTGGATTTCATTTTGCGTTGTTGATGTATTTGTAACTTCGGAATGTATCCACTTGTATATCTTATATTGTATTTAATTATACCCCGATGTTCCTATCGAGAGAATCATTAATATAATAAAGTCGTGTAAAGTCATAGAAGTTAACCCTCCATTGTAAGTTGGGGAAATAGTCCCCATAATTGAGGGTTACTAGGGTTATTAGACTCTCCTAGAGAAGTCAGCCCTGGTAAGTAGTTGTTAAGTGGAAAAATAGTATAAATATAGAGTGAGCCTCTCTATTTTACATACACACTCACTCAATTGTAGCGCATGAGTGAGAGAATAGGAGCTCACAGAATTGAGAGAGAGAACAACTGTCAGAGATCATCTTTGTGTCTTTGGGTTTTACTTTTTATATTGGTTCTCATTCTATCTATGAGGAAGTTGCGGGGTTTTCTCCTTTATGGTTTTCCCAATGAAAACTCTTTGTGTCTCTTGTCTCTTGTCATTATTGCTGTGCATGTTATTCTCTCAGATAAGATCCTAGATCATATTGCTTAAATGATAAAACTATAACATGCATCAGTGTTTGACCCATGATGAGGGTAGGACTGTGTTGAATGATTCCCATGGTGGGGTGTGTGGTGATTATTTATATAGGCTTGCTACATATAAAAATATCCTTAGAGTAGGTTATTATTGGTCATTGATCTTAAAATATTATGTTAATGTAGTCAAGCAGTTCCACCCTTGCCAGGTGTTTGCACGAAATGTGTGCTTGCACCCCACCCTGTTACATCCTATTATCATCGTCGCTCCCTTCACCAAGTGGGGGCTGGAATTTATGAATTGCAACCCACCTTCGGGTGGGGGAAACCATCATGTTATAGTGGTAATGGACTATTTCACGAAATTGGAAGAGGCTATGCCTACAATTAAATATGATGGCACGATATGGTCGCTCATTTCATTTTCAATCAGATTATCACTAGCTTCAGAATCCTAAAATATCTTGTGACTAACCATGGTAGGCACTTTCAAAACAAGATCATGGACAAGTTAGCTTCAAAACTGGTGCATAATAAAGAACACTCTTCTTCCTACTCTACCCTCAACCGAATGGTTAGGTTGAAGTTGTTAATAAATCCCGTAAGGCCATTATGCAAAGAACTATTACACAAATAAAAACCAACTGAAACATCATGCTTTACCCTGCTCTATGGGCTTACTGAACCAAATTCAAGACTACCACTATGTTTTATCGATATAAACTAGTACATTGGGTGGAGTCAATTTTACCGATTGAATGCAAAATTCCCTCGTTGAAACTGGCCATAGAGATTTTACCAAAAACTTTTGAATTGGAAGAATGTTTGCTCCACTTAAAGCACCTGTGACCTTCATGAGTAGCGTTGAGATGTCGTAGTGGCTCTAGATATTAATAACCATCGTGTTAAAGCTCAGTATGATAATTTTTTCCATCCCCGTAGATTTATTGAAGGTGAATTGGTCGTCTTGTATGACCAAGCTAGCGGACCATTAGGGATGGGTAAGTTTAACCACAGGTTGAATGGGCCTTACGTGGTGAAACGTGTCTTAGAGAAAGGCATGTATGAGCTAGAATATTATGAATGGAAGGACTTGGTGGAGCTTAGAAATGGGATTTATCTCAAAAAATACTATGCCTAGTTCTCATCTAAGGCTGATATCTTGTATATTAGTGTATAGTTTGCATAGTTTTCTTTTGTCCCCCTTATAGTTTTATTGGTTTGTTGACATGCTTTCCTTTTTGTGATAGATGTAGACAAAGACTTCGGTATACTTAGTATTTGTTGATGGTGTCAGCCTCCATACCCAAAACTTAGCTTCGAATTCTTGGGTCATTTATACACCTGAGGTTCATGTGTTGTCTTTATGAGGTGTGTGTCTCTTACCATCGTTAAACAATGTTGTTGAATATAGCGTCATGATTTAGCTACTATGTGATGCCATCTCTAGTGGTATTCGATCTATTAATGTTTTCCTTGAATCAAAGATATTTGTGTAATAGTTAAATGGTTTGTACCGTATGAGGGATCCTACTATATTTTGAATGTTCTTATGTGTAAGATTGTTAGAATGACAATTTGACTATATAGCATACAATCATATACCTACGCTTTACAATCATGTTTTCGATTCATATGCAAATTACATTTTAGATTTTCATTTGTCACATCGATAATGAAGCATACATATTCCATTCAAATTTAAACACAGATGTAAATATATCAATGCGATCACTATAATTTTTTATTTATTTCCAAATATAGTTCAAAATGGTGTCACACTACAAAATACGATGATACAAAAATGGGGCTTCAAGCCACCAAAAAATATACGTTGGATATAAAATCCTATCTAGGAATCTATTCCTATGGGCCTGGTGATGATCATGATAACAAACAACTACATTAGCCAACTGCCGAAATATTGTAACCCATGGAAGGGGTACCCCTGCTACGTGTCTCTGCATAGCCTCGGGAAAGTCCTTGACTTGCACCATGGGTACCCTATGCGTCAGTATGGAGAAGTTGTCGTGTATGTTTTGGAGCATTAGATCTGCATCTGCACCAATCATCTCATCCCCTCGTTCCCTATAGCGATGTCATGGGAATCCATATGGTCATCTCGGACCCACATCTGCACACACATGATCAATGTCACTACGTGA
The DNA here is from genome assembly GCA_001517045.1 of Pseudotsuga menziesii. NCBI lineage: Eukaryota > Viridiplantae > Streptophyta > Pinopsida > Pinales > Pinaceae > Pseudotsuga > Pseudotsuga menziesii. The sequence continues at coordinate 145,403 of LPNX010236680.1, forward strand.
TAACACCAAAACACATGTTTTTGATTTCCTTATATATCAAAAATACAAAAAAATCATATTATTCAAAACACATTTGGTATTTTACCTATATTACCATATGAATCCCCCGGTGGTAGTGGCATGTCTAGGTATCCATGGAAGTCGATCCATGCATAAGGATAGTCATCCACGACAACGATCTATCTCCGCAACCAGTGGTAGAATTCTGGTGGGAAAGGATTGGTGTATGAACTCCCCCTAACCACCACATGATCTCATCCCAATGGGTTTGTTCTAGATCTTGTAGACTATGAGGAGGAATCTCGACTCTAGGGATGAGTCTCGCTACCCTTTGGAAGAATAAATTGATAAGTATGCTTGCAAACCTATTGTTATTTATCCTTCCCATCTTGTAGAATGTCAGTTGTTGTTTCATAGTTCCTAGAAATGATGCGCTCTAGGAATACACTATAGGTATGATACACTCTACTGAATAGAACATAAGAGGCGTGGAGTCTTGATGAAGTGGTTCCAAACCTATTGCCATGGATAGTACCAGAACTATCACTTTTAAACTAACGTTCTAAATGGCATTCACGGTAACCTCACTTATGATCTTCTATGTATCTAGAAGGCAATATACGGCTATATACTCCTCGGTTGTTATCCCTCCACCCACCCCATGAGCTTGTAAGTTTACTACCTCATCTCAGAAGGATAATCTAGTAATGAAGTAGATTTCCTCTACCTCTAGTCTCAGTGGCATACCATCTAGCTAAAAATCCTTTGTGTCTAGGTCCCAGTAGTACACAAATATCTGATGAAGTATTGGTTGGGCCCTCAAACCCCTAATAATCCAAAACTTGTACAACCCACATATTTTTAAATCTTGTTGAGCATTTATGTCTTGATGGACTTCCTTATACACATCCTCATACTCGCGCTCTCTCCATTCTAGAACCATCCTGCCAATAAACATCCACTTTTTATGATATTTTGTCATTGAATTGGGAATACTCGGCTCTATACATGACTTTTCTTGGTAACAATAGTGTATGTACATGGGAAGGTTTTTTTTTCCGCATACATCAGGCCCTATACGCGACCTGATAGTTTATGACCTGCGTGGGATGAGAACCCATTTATGGATGCTTTAAACTGAAAAGTACACCATGACAACTCACAATAAATTCATGGAATAGATGTTGAATACAATTAGGAACTACATGGTCTTGATGGGTCAGGATTTCGTTGTTCCTTGCTCCCATAATCAATGTTTGAAGTTCGGAGTCGAAATGGCTCCAAATGGACTATTTTGGGTAAAAAAACAAAATGGTATCGTAAAAATGTCATTTTTACTATTTATCAAATTTCTTTTTGGATTTTTACTCACTTAGCCTATAATTTGGAATTTTATCAACTCTTTTGAGTTGTTTGGCCTAATATTGTTGTGTAGGGAACCGTTTTGGGTGCACGTTCGCTAAGGTTTTAACTCGTTCATTCCCGTAACAAGTATAATATTGAAATGGCATATAGGAGAGGACCACTTTGTTGCAGCCATTATTCATTATCCGATGACCATGTAACCTTAACTATACATACGAACCCACTTCGTGATGATGCGGAACCTTCACACTGCTACTAGAAGTGGCATTACGCTTGTGGTAGATATTCCTACTCATGGGTGCCCTAGATAGATCCTACTTTTCCATTTGGTACCCATGCTGAGTATCCCCCCTTAGGTCTTGGAGTCCCTTATAGTTCTGCCATGTCTTTGAGAAAGAAACTCATATTATTTTCTTGAACCTTATGCTCACCATTTCCCAGAGGGACTCCCATTTATATGAAGTTGTAATTGCAATTCATGCATTTGCTTGTTGTATTGAGCTTTATGTCGACTACCTGCTCCAATTTTATAATCCATATATCCTTATATTGTCTCAATCCTAGTGAAGAAGATATTTTCGTACATATATTTTGCAGCTTGATCATCCCATTCCTGAAGGAGACATCTGCATGAGTGTCCTTATCATGGATAGGATTCCTTGCATTGAAAATAGGTATTTTCCACTGCTTCGAACTAGTTTCCTTTCTTGTGAGACTCGTTTACTCTTAGTTCTATGCTATAATAAATTTTATTCTTTTTCAATATTTCCAATATGAAAAAGACCAAAAAAAATTAAAAATCATAAAAAGTCGAACAAGAAATGATATTACTTTCTATTTGGAAGTTGTCATGCCGTGTCTCCTTCGAACATAGCACTGCATATTACATCCATTGGTTGGGATATTAGTACAACTTTAGGATTTGTATCCATTACTTTGAGTTTTCTCCATCGACTAGTTATGCTTCCAGTCCCTATGGACCCTTTTATCGATGCCTCATGTGTCGCATAATTGTCTCAGTTTCCATATTGACTCTATGCTTCCTATGAGTCTTCATCTGCGTTATTCTCTTGTTCGAAGGAAGTTTTACCTCAGTTGATCATTCCTCGGTCATCTTTTCTTTGCATGTCGACCATTCCCGATATAGTTACTGGTTCGTGCAAATTTGGTTTTCCTGAGTTCTTCCAAATTATCCAGTGTTGCTATGTAACTTGTTTTGGTTGATGGGGGATGACTTAATTCCATCCTTCTAGTGGATTCCTTTCCTTCAACTTCAAATCATTTGTTTTGGAATAGGGATATAGATTCCATTTATTTCCTTGAGACTTGCACTCATCAATGGCAAGTTCTCTCGTCATCGATAGATTTAGGAATACATCACTGTCCCCTGATCGATGGACTCTCTCAAGTGTTTGAACTCAACGCATTTATTCACACTTTTTTTATTCCACTATGTACCTTGATTCCCATTATCATGATAGGTGGTATATCTCGCATCTATTAACGATATACATCAATGATCGGTAATCAGCCGATGGTCCATCATGTTTAAACTTGACACCTTTCTTCACATGATGGGACATGTAATACAAGTGATTTTTGTATAATACCTCTGATGTTGGTGTCATTCCATATATGTTACCTCCTTGATCATTCCAGTATTTATGAGATATTAGTTCTCATGACCAGATTCCATTGTACCATCAGATGTCTTCATTCAGTATGAAGATCTTGTTTCACTGTATATTTTACACGGTGATGACCACATATGGCATAGGTCTACTATGCCTATTCATGTCCATTGTACTATTATGTATCCAGGGACTTATACACTTCATATTTGCAGTGAAATGCAAAGATCTATCATTTGTAGTGTAATGATGAGTGGTCGGTTTTTCTACTTAGGTTTTCATTACTCCACTTCTAGGACTATTGTAATGTATTCTGACCATCATGTTCCCCTCTGACCTCACACATTAGGGGGCATCTGTTATAGCATAATTTTACACACTTGCTATATCATATTTTTATGGCATATACAAAGTCCCTATGCACACTTCTTGTACCCCTTTGCTCAGTATTACTTTGATGCTCCAGAAAATCCCTTTAAAAAATAATTTCTATGGGTATACGTGGGTCACCAGTTTACAGCTTGCATGTACATGCAGCTTGATCGAATCTGACTGGTGTACATCACGAAATGTGCTAAAAACAAAAATATTTGGAATTTTTCCTCATCAAGTAACAAATAACTTAATTCTTGGCCTTCCATATGCCGAGAATGCTCAGATTTCACACTTCACTTATCATTGAGGGGCTATATATTGAGCTACTTGGAAGCATTGAAGTATGAAGAGGTTGCGAGAGACAAGAGACTATAGTGGAATTGTGCCCCATTATTGCATGCTTGAGTGTGCATCCCTTTTTTTTTGGAGTAGCCATTGGTGATCCTTCCCAAGAATACATTTTTTTGTGAGATTTCCTTCCTATGGAGGATTGAAGTGGTGGAGGCCGAGGTGGAGGACTTGGTTTCTCTATTTCGACAAGGTTCCAACAGAGGTTTTCATTTGTATCTTATTTACATTTAATAGAAATATCCATTTCTCTCCCATTACATGTGTAAATATGAATAGTTGTATCCATGGATGTAGTTTAATTGATTGTCTATTGGATTTGAATATGCTAGAGTAGATTCTAACACTTAATATCTATCATGATTGTGTATTTTGATGTTGTTGAGGATGAAATGTAGGTATAAGAGTGATTGAAAACTCAACAGGGATATTCTACGAATGTCTAGAATAAGGTATGTTTCTTCCCTTAGTGTTAGTCTTGTTTATATAATTAGATTATTGGAAATGGATTGATTTATGGTGTTGTGGTCCACCCCAATCCATAGGAAGTTTTCTCCGTAACACCTACCATATAATTCCAAAATAAAAATTCTCATAAAGTTAAGCTAATAAATAATATATTGTAAAATATGATATAGGTTTTGGAGATATTTTAATGATGACCTCATTCCAACATTTTCTATGAAATAAATATCGCAAACCCTTACCCACATCATCGAAAAAGGATAAATTTTGAATAGATACCTAAAAGTGACAATTTCTAAATCTGTTGTGATGACTAGCACATATCTCCAATATTCCCATGGGATATTTTCACGGTGTTTCAAGACACATGTACAACTAAAACCTTTCAAAATTCACGCTGATAAAATAGTATATTTCAGTATATCAGCAAATTTTGTAGGTTTATTTTCACATACATACAAAAAATCAACATAGTACGCTTTTAAATCAATTTACACCTACCGAAAATAAACATAGGAAGCATTCAAATCATTTTACAAGTTGAGTTTAATATTCTTACTAGATACTATATATGTTTGCATCTAGAGTCTACTCTGAAGGATGCCATCAATGCTACAATGATAAATCGCTCTTAGCATGTATCTAGAAAAATTAAACCAAACAAACTTATATTTTGGTTTATCTTTTATTGGGAAAGGAAACTTTCCATCTATTCTAGAGGGAATAATGAATGTTTGTGATTGATCAAAATCTATAAATTCATCAGAAATAACATTATTCCATGCTTGTATTTTTAGGGTACACAAAGGGATGGGTGTGTCCATGTCTTTAAGTTTATTACATTCTTGTGTTTGTTAAGTACAGAGAGGGATGGACATGTCCATGTCTTTGAATCAAGTTATTGTATACCAACAATTTATTATGAATATATAAACATATGAAGATTTTTTTTTTTTGAAAACCTATGGGTTGCCACAAAAATTTCTATATGTTATTATCTACCTTAACTTCTTGTAGGTTATTTTGGTCTTCCAAAACATATTATTAATTTGTAAATTTTAAGTTGTCTGTGTATGTTGAATACAAGTTTTTTATTCTACAAATGATACAAGGACGCAAAATCATTAAATGGCCTTCCTTGGTCTGTAAATGTTGTGAATTCATTAAATGGCCTTATCATCATTATTTAATCATCTCGTTGTGAGAGTATGTAAATACTAGACAAGTTTCTTGGTTGCTCCCAATTGCCATTTTTTTCAGATAGATTTTTCTTTAATTGACGTTTATTTATCAATAGATTTTTCTTTTGTATTTTGTTCATTTCACATTTTTCTTTATTACCCGAAAGTGTCTAAAATTAATAAAAAAATATTTTTGATTTTAGAACCATCTAGGAGTAGAATAATGTGCACTAAAAGATCTCACAATCAAAGTGCAAGGATTATAACCTGGATCGACATGTTCTTCTTAAGAACATAAGGTCCTACTAACCTATTCTTTGAACGTGTTACTCTCACTAGATTATCAAGTAACTGGAATGGCCATCGTATTTCAACCCTTTAGCTAATGTCCTCAGACTTGATAGAATACAACCATTAATGATAGATTGTTTTTTATCAAAGGAAACTCTAATGTATACATGCCAAATAAGAGATTGAAAGGACATTTTTCCTTGAACCCAAAACAAATAAAATATCACTTAAGTCATGAACATCAGCCAAAGACATTTGGAATGAAATGGAGCCAACGTCTATTATCATGAAATAAGTGGAATCCTTTCCAACCTACATAGGCATGGTCCACCTCGCTTCTAAATCCTATTGAATAGTGGCTTATCATATGCCATGTGTGTATATCCAATATTCACATACCAACCAACATCAGACACAATGTTAGAAGATAAATCTGGTATATCCAATATTCACATACCAACCAACATTAGACACAATATTAGAAGATAAATCAGAAACCATTGAGGAGATAGTCTCAAACCAAGTAGTCATCTCCTCTAATCCTACTACAATCACAACTACAACCTTATTCTTTCCCTTTCCCTTATTGAATGGAAATTGTCCTACATAATGTATCATATTATGAAATTATAATAAAATGGCTTTACTCAATTCCTTCTTGCATTTATTGGTTCCACCCTTCATGTTGGATCCTTTCGTGTTACTCTTCTTTATCTTCCTAAAAATATGATAGCGTCTACTTTCTCCTTTTTCTCTAGACACGATTGCAATTTAATTTCCTCCTTCACAAGAAATACCCAAATATTTGGGAATCCATGTATATTTACCCAAGTATAAATACCCTAAACAAAATGAATCTACAAAGGAACAATTCCTTTAAGGACTATGGATACTAGCTCTTGATGCTTCCAATGGTGGCCGATCAATCCTTCAATTGATTAATCTTGATTAAAAATATCATCATGGGACCTTTATCACTCATATGAAGCATAAGAAATGGCTTGGTAAGAGTAGATTTGTTGAGAAGTATTAGATTTCTAAAAGAACCGGACAAACACATAACAAATGTTCTTATCTTTAACTTCTTATCAACAATAAGGAAGTTGAAGTTGTCATTCATAAAGTCATGAATGATTCTCTTCACCTTGATTTCCTTCATTTGATGAGTGATTAATTGTGTTGGATCGATAGGTTTTGGAGTATCCTTGTGAAAAGGTATCAAAGATCAACATCTTCCATAAGGATATGAAGCTTGATATTCTATTGGACAAAATTTTGAGCTCCATTTATTACACTCTCTTAGACCAAGCATAACTTTAGACATTTTAAGGAAGTATCAAATGCACAAAATCAATAATATTTGAAGTATACAAGGAAAAACTCATAGAGAAAATATATATTTATCTCAAGCAACCCATGGTTTCACACCTAGTGCCTCAACTAGGTCAAGTACTTGCCTCACAAAAGTACTAGTTGAAGTACAACTTTTTCTTACTCTAAGAGTGATTTCATCTACAACGAATTTGAAACCATGTTGTAAATTACACATGAATGATAGTTCAATGCAATTCAGAAATCTCAACTTCTTTCTAAAATGTTCCTTGCATCTTAACCCAATAAGTTTCTACCCTATAACTTGTGTAAATTAAAATAAAAAATAGGAACACAATAAATTAGTTTATGATACAATTCTAAACTTCTTCTTGGGAATAAAGAAGAAATCACATCAAACAATGAGATAATTTTATGTCCCTTCTAAGGAATCAATCAATACTCATATCTCAAAATGTACCTTCACAAAAGATGTAATGTCCTTGTTTTGACCCCATTACACTAGATATATATGATGTATATATTGTAAATGATCATGGTGTGGAGCTAAAGGCCAAGGCCCCACCATTGATCGATTATGCTATGTTTTGGATTAAATTGCCACCGATGGTATATCAGGGCATGCGGCATATACTATGGCGATCATCATGTAAATATGCATCTATAATTAATTAAATGAACCCGACCAGCTACGATCGCGGCAACTAAAATGAGAAAGGGGAATGATTTTTCCCAAGGATAAGGATGTGGGGAATTTTGTCAAACCTTGGGCCATTGAGGGAAAATACCCATGTGTTTTCTTACCTTGTTTATCCCAACCACTTTCATTAAGAAAGGCTTCTAGTAGTTGAAGTAGTTAATGGTATTTGGGAGTGGGGTGGCAGGACTGTCAGTCCTCACCCACACGCACACTCCACCCCTGTTGACTTCACCCACGCAGGCAATTCCACCTCACACCACGATTTTGTTTGATCCTCCTCACGCACAGGATCTGGGCAGTTTTGGTCTCACACAGACATTTTCTTGGCTCCACGAGTTGCTGAACACCCACGCACTGAAATTTCGCGTCCTTCCTGTTGTTTGTTCATCCACGGACAAAAATGGAGCTGTTGTTCCTCACGCCGGACCTCCATTGTCTGCTCATTCCTCACAGGGTCGGATTTTTTTCACGCACAGGAATTTTTCCTGGGTTTTACCCACACGGTTTTCTTCTACGGATTTGTGAATGGTGTGGGCGGAACCTTCCCTCAAGGGCTGATTGTGGGTTCTGCATTGTTACTCATGCTCACCCATAGGCTGGGAGACTGTAAATTCCTTCCCAACGTGGTCTGTTTAATTTCTTCCAGTGACTTCGTTGCCCAGAACGTGCTGCTATTTTCCCCATGTTGCTGGTAATATATGCTGCTACATTTCTCTTTTCGGACTGTTGCTTTCCCAGGTCGTGAGTTGTGTCTGTTGTTACGTTTGGGAACTGCTATAATTCGTTTGGGAATCGTTTTGGCCACGATAGGGCCAAGAACGATTCACAATTTTGGCTTTCCCTGTTTAAGCTGTGATAGCTAAATTGATTGCCTGAGTGCAATGGTTGGTCTTCGGACTATATTGGGAGCAGGGATGGGGTCTCGGTTTTCTTGATAAACCTGGTGCCTGGAAACCACATAGACAGAGCTATAGGGTTGGCCTTCTTCTCCATCACCCCTGAATAGCACTGGAAGGGAATGCAGGGCCTGAGGGACTGTGTAGCAGAGAAGGGACTGATTCCATGTGTTGGGTGTGTTTGGGTGTCTTAGAGGTCAGGCTAGTTCTGGTGTAGGTATTTTTGGCTCTGTAATGAGCTCACTAGCTTAGCAATTAGCCTTTCCCAACTCCTTGATGGCTTGATAAACCCAACTGTGTTGGCTTGGCTGTGTTTGTACATCTTTGGCTATGTGTAAGACTGCTAGTTCCCTTATTCCTTGGAGAATCATGCCCAGCTCGGGGGTGGCAGCGGTGCTGAGAGATTAAGGAGCACACTGGCCTATGGTTGGGTGGAACGTTGCAGCGACGTAGTTGGTTGCAAATCAAAGCTCTTTATAAGATAAGTGATCTTGTGCATTTTACTTCTGCAACTATCTTTTCTGTTAATGATATGGTGAACATGATAAATGCATGCATGACTGAATGTTGTCGGTTTCCGTTGTGTATGATGAGTAACTGTATATGTGCATGTTTTTAGTTCAAAATATTTGTTAAGCATTTTGTTTCAGCAATTTTCATGTATGCATATGTTCATGGGGCTCTTAGCCTGGGCAGTGAAGCTTGTAGTAGCGTCCTCTACGCCGGTCGAAGGCACGAGGATGTGACAAAATGGTATCAAAGCAATGTTTACAACAATGGGCCTCTATGGGCCAAGAAGATGCCATAACAAAGGTTGTGTTTCATTCTGCCCAGCAGAAGTCAAAATGTGAATGACTGTAAAATTGAGAAAATTTGGCTAAGTGTTGGAGAAATCAGAAGGATTGGCGGAATTGACTTCCGCTGTAGTTGAAGGTTAAACATTTTCTCATCCACGGTTGCGGATGGAGAAGCGATTCTGCATCTGACGTGAAAGTCAGCCGACGCCCGAAGTTGAAAATTTCTCCATGTAAGAGCAGACCTCGGAAGGATTCGGACTTTGGTGAGCCGCCGTTGCAGAAGCCAAAGTCATTTGGCTTCCAATGTAAGAAGTTCACCGACGTCCGACGTTAACATGGTTCTCCGTAAGTGCAAATCGGAAGAAGTTAAGGTTTGCGCATCCACTGTTGCAGAACCCAAAGTCATTTGGCTTCCGATGTAAGAAGTTTGTCGACGTCCGACGTTAAAATTGTTCTCTGTAAGTGCCAAATCGGAAGAATTCACGAAGTGAATCAGAAGGAGTCAGACTTTGGTCAGCCGCCGTTGCGGAAGCCAAAGTCATTTGGCTTTCGATGTAAAAAGGCTCCCGAGGGAGCGTAAGAATTAATGATTTCCCTTCCGCCATTGCGGAAGCCGAAGGCATTTGCTGGCCAATCAAAAAGACTGCCGACGCCGCAAGAGAAAGTGCGTTGATTGGAAGAGGAAAGTGAAGGAGCGTCCGCCGTTGCGGAAGCTGAAGGAATTTGCCGGCCGATGTGAAAAGACATCCGACAGCCGATGAGAAGGAAGGGAAAATACTGAGTTTTCCATGGGGTTTAACCAGCGAATTTCGATTGTTTTCAGAGGAATTGTTCAGCTGTTTTTCAGTGAATTTTCAGGGATTGAAAAAGAGAAATTGGTAGCGATCTAATGCGCCGGATTGCGTGTGATGTTTTACAAAAAAAAAAATGAGGGCGTTTCCCTCGACCTGCCCACTGCACGAGGGGGCAAGCCCCCTTGACCCCCGTCGTCCCCCTCAGATAGATGTTATTGGAGGAGAAATTTTTTGCGTGTTTGGGCATTTGTAATTTTATGATTATTCCAAGAGAAGGTAAGTAATGTTGATTTGTATCAATGTATGCATCTAACAATTGTGTTATTAACACGTTTGCAGAATTATAGTCACCTTCAAGAGAAGTATTCCAGGTAGTACAGTTTGGTAAGTAAGGGGTGGTTCAGTATGAGAACCCATGACGGATATGATGCTCGGGATTCTGATGAGCATGCCCGAGATGCCATGGGAGAAAATGTACATAATAGAAATGATGACATAGAGTCTAATGGAAGGAGATTCCAAGAGACACCATCAGATGTTGCAGCCACTATGAGAAGCTTGATTAAGGCCCAGGAAGAGCAGCATCAGTTGAATGCTGCTATGTTGCAAAGTTTGACAGATTTGCAAAGAAAGATAGATTCCAGACGAGGTACAGCAAGACCAGAAGGCAGTAAGAGCAGTACTAGGAGAAGGAGAAGAACTTCTAGTGGAACATCTGATTCTGAGGAATCCAGCGGGGATTCCAGTTCTTCTTCTCATAAAAGAAAAATAAAGGGACACCATAAGGATCGCACTCGAGATGAATTCAAGAAAGCTAAACCTCCTACGTTTGATGGTGAGGTAAAGACTGGACAAGAGGCTGAAGCTTGGCTTCTTGGTATAAATAAGTACTTTCAAGTGCATGACTATTCAGGAAACATGAAGGCAAGATTTGCCATATTCAATCTGAATGGAAGAGCATCCATTTGGTGGGAACAATTCAAGCAAGTAAAGAGGATCAGTGAAAGGAGACTTAAGTGGAAGCAGTTCAAGAAGTATTTCAAGTAGAAATACCTATCTAACATGTATTATGATGACAAGATTAAGGAGTTCCATGAGCTGAGATTGGGACAGCAGACAATGGAAGAGTATGCTAATAAGTTTTTGGAGTTGTTGAGCTATGTCTGGTACATCAGAGATGAAAAAGTGAAGGTCCAGCATTTTCTGAGTGGATTACCTCAGTCTTACAAAGATAGAATTGAGTTCTATGAACCGAGAACTCTTGAAGAAGCAATAAGGAAGGCTAAATATTGCTATGAGCAAAGCAAAGGTAAGCCGGATTACCACAAGGCATGGAAGGACAAGAAGAATGAGAAGTTTGACCAAAGAAAGAAAGGTTTCAAACCTTCCATCTTCAGGAATCAACAGAAGTAGCCATCTCAAGCTACAAGTAAACCAGTTGGAGTGACAGGAGAAAAGCCTAAAGATCCACAACAGAATAGAGGGCCACTTTAGTGTTGGAAATGTGGAGGACCCCACATGCGCAGAAATTGTCCACTCGAGAATGAGAATGTAAGGCCAGCTTATAATGTTCAAGAAACAGAAACACTGGGTCAAGTAGCAAGGGCAATTCCTAGGATTTATGCAGCACTGGAGGACCGCCAGGCAGATCACCAATCAGCTGTAGTTGAAGTAGCAGGTAAGATTGCTGAGCAATCTGTTTCTATTTTAATTGACCCTGGTTCTACACATAGTCACATTACTCCTAGAGTAGTGGAGATTTGTGCCTTTAAGAAAGTAAAGCATAGGAAATCTTGGTTAGTTCAACTAGCCACTGGAACTAAGAGAAAAGTCAGTGAAGTGGTAGAGAAATGTCCATTGGTCATGAATGGACTGGTCACTCATGTAGATCTGAATGTTCTACCGCTTGGTTCCTATGATGTTCTCATTGGAATGGATTGGTTAGAAGCTCATAGGGTGAAGCTTGATTGCTACAATAAGAATTTTGAATTTTGAATGAAGAAGGGAACCCAGTAGTTGTGAAAGGTATTCCAAAGGTAATTTCAGTACGACAGGTTTCAGCAATGCAGTTAAAGAAGTTCTATAGGAAGGGTTGCCAGTTGTATGCAGCTTAGATTTTGGAGGAAACGAGAGATGAAAATCCTAGGTTGGAGGACTATCAGGTGTTACAGGAATTTCGGGATGTGTTTCCGGATGAGATTCCAGGGCTTCCTCCAAAGAGGAACATTGATTTCACAATTGAACTTGTGCCAGGAGTGGCACCAGTGTCCAAGGCACCCTACAGGATGAGTACACCAGAGATGCTAGAATTGAAGATGCAACTGCAAGAGTTGTTGGAAAAGAAGTATATCCGACTGAGTGTGTCTCCTTGGGGAGCACCGGTTCTGTTTGTAAAGAATAAAGATGGTACACTCAGGTTATGTATTGATTACAGACAATTGAACAAGGTTACTATGAAGAATAAATATCCTTTGCCTAGGATTGATGACCTCTTTGATCAAATGAGAGGAGCAAAGGTATTTTCTAAGATTGACTTGAGGTCTGGTTACCATCAGGTGAGAATCAAGGATGAAGACATTCATAAAACAACCTTCAGGACAAGGTATGGGCATTATGAGTTTGTAGTGGTACCATTTGGTCTCACAAATGCACCTGCCACATTTATGTGCCTTATGAATAGTGTCTTCAGCAGGTATTTGGACAAGTTTGTTCTTTTTTTCCTTGATGACATTCTTGTTTATTCTAAGAATGAGGTGGAGCATGAAGAGCATTTGAGATTGACATTGCAATTGCTCAGGGAGCATCAGTTGTATGCAAAACTGAGCAAGTGTGACTTCTATAGAGATAGAATTCAGTATTTGGGTCACATTATCTCAGAGGAGGGTATATCTGTCGACCTTGAAAATATTGAAGCCATTATGAATTGGCCTACTCCAAGAAATGTGACAGATGTGAGATCTTTTATGGGACTTGCAGGATACTATAGGAGATTCATAGAGGGATTCTCCAAAGTTGCACATGCTATCACTTCATTGCAAAAGAAGGGGATGAAGTTCGAATGGACATCAAGGTGTGAAAAAGCTTCCAGCAGTTGAAGAATATTCTCACTAGTGCACTAGTATTGAAAGTGGCAGACCCAGAGAAAGATTTTGTGGTGTGTACCAATGCATGCGGACAAGGGCTTGGAGGAGTCCTTGTGCAGGACAACCATGTGATATGTTATGAGTCAAGAAAGTTGAAGGAGCACGAGAAGAACTATGCCACTCATGATCTAGAGCTTGCAGCCATAGTACATGCTCTCAAGATGTGGAGGCATTACTTGATGGGCAGAAGATTTGAGCTCAAAATAGACCATTGTGGTTTGAAGTATTTGTTTGATCAGCCTACTCTGAATGCTAGGCAAGCAAGATGGCTGGAATTTTTATGTGAGTTTGATTTTGAGATCAAGCACATAAAGGGAAAAGAAAATAAAGTAGCTGATGCACTTAGCAGGAAGATGCAGGAAAGGCATGTGGCATCTCTTAGTATTTGCCAATCAGATTTGAGGCAACAGATTGTTAATCATGTTGCTGGAGATGAATTGTATGAGCAGGTAAAAGACAAATTGCAACAGCAAAGTCTTGAGAAGAGGTATGAAGGATATAAATTGGAAGAAGATGGACTTCTCACTTTTAAAGGAAGAATCTATATTCCAAATGTAACAGATTTAAGGAGAGTTGTTATGGATGAAATCCATCAAGCTCTGTATTCTGGATACCCAGGATATTAGAAGACAATTGCTACAGCTAGGAAGTAGTACTTTTGGCCAGGTATGAAAAAGTATATGGCTAAGTACATTTCAAGGTGCATGAAATGTCAACAGGTGAAGGTTGAGCATCAACACCCTACAGGTTTGTTGCATCCTTTTCCAGTTCCGGAATGGAAATGGGAAATTATTTCCATGGATTTTATTACAGGATTGCCAATGACTTGGAGACGACATGATTCCATCATGGTTGTGGTAGACAAGTTGACTAAGGCAGCACATTTTATACTGGTCAAGTCTACATATGAGACTAGTGACATTGCAAAGATCTTCATGAAGGAGATATTCAAATTGCGTGGATTGCCGAAGGCATGAATAGTCTCTGACAGGGATGTCAAGTTCACTTCCAACTTTTGGAAGGGGTTGTTTGCATATTTGGGTACAAAGCTAAACTTCAGCACTGCATACCATCCTCAGACAGATGGTCAGATAGAAAGAGTTAATCAAGTGCTTGAAGATATGCTTCGCATGTATGTGATGGACAAACCAACCAAGTGGGAAGATTACTTACACTTGGTAGAGTTTTCTTATAACAATGGACATCAGGCATCCTTGGGGATGAGTCCGTATGAAGCTTTGTATGGAAGAAGGTGTAGGACACCAGTGACTTGGGATAATCCAGTGAACAGGATTGTGCTTGGACCATAATTGCTCAAAGAAATAGAGCAAGAGGTCGTAAAGATCAGGAGGAAGCTAAAAGCAGCACAGGACAAACAGAAAATCTATGCAGATAAGCATAGGGTGGACAAGGAGTTCAGTGTTGGGGATCATGTTTACCTCAGAGTGAGAGCAAGGAAGAGTTCCTTGAAGCTTGGGAGTTGTGCAAAGATGTCACCAAGATATTGTGGGCCGTTTGAAGTGCTTGAAAGAATAGGGCCAGCTGCATATAGACTTGCATTGCCTGCTAGCACTAGAGATCATAATGTTTTTCATGTTTCTTTGCATAAGAGATATGTACATGATCCTAACCATGTGATAAATTGGGATGTGATTCAGGTGGAACCTGAGGGAGAGTTCCGAATTGAGCCAGTGCGCATCCTCGACAGGAAGGTCACAATGCTCCGGAACTGAGCCATAGGTCAGGTAAAGGTGCAATGGGAGCACTTCATACCTGAAGAGGCTACATGGGAGCTGGAGGATGCCATGTGATTGTCACATCCATTTTTGTTCAATTTTGCGAAACACTGAGGCGATGCCAATGTAACTTTTTGTTCAATTTTGTAAAGCACTAAGGACAGTGCTATTGAAGGGGGAGGGGAATGTAATGTCTCGGTTTTGACCCCGTTACACTGGATGTATATGATGTATATATTCTAAATGATCATGGTGTGGAGCTAAATCCCAAGGCCCTGCCATTGATCGATTATGCTATGTTTTGGATTAAATTTGTCACTGATGGTATATCGGGGCATGGTATATTTACGGTGATCATGTAAATATGCATCTATAATTAATTAAATGAACCTGACCAGCTACGATCGCGGCAACTAAAATGAGAAAGAGGCATGATTTTTCCCAAGGATAAGGATGTGGGGAATTTTGTCAAACCTTGGTCCATTGAGGGAAAATACCCACGTGTTTTCTTACCTTGTTTATCCCAACCACTTTCATTAAGAAAGGCTGCTGGTAGTTGAAGCAGTTAATGGTCTTTGGGAGTGGGGTGGCAGGACTGTCAGTCCTCGCCCACACGCACACTCCACCCCTGTTGACTTCACCCACGTAGGAAATTCCACCTCACACCACGATTTTGTTTGGTCCTCCTCACACACAGGCTTTGGGCGGTTTTGGTCTCACGCAGACATTTTCTTGGCTCCACGAGTTGCTGAACACCCACGCATTGAAATTTCGCATCCTTCCTGTTGTTTGTTCATTCAAGGACAAAAACGGAGCTGTTTTTCCTCACGTCGGACCTCCATTGTCTGTTCATTCCTCACAGGGTCGGATCGTTTTCACGCACAAGAATTTTTCCTGGGTTTTACCCATTCAGTTTTCTTCTACGAATTTGTGAATGGTGTGGGTAGAACCTTCCCTCACGGGCTGATTGTGGGTTCTGCATTGTTACTCATGCTCACCCATAGGCTGGGAGACTGTAAATTCCTTTCCAGCGTGGTCTGTGTAATTTCTTCTAGTGACTTCGTTGCCCAGAACGGGCTGCTGTTTTCCCCACGTTGCTGGTAATGTATGCTGCTACATTTCTCTTTTCGGACTGTTGCTTTCCCAGGTCGTGAGTTGTGTCTGTTGTTACGTTTGGGAACTACTATAATTCGTTTGGGAATCGTTTTGGCCACGATAGGGTCAAGAACGATTCAGGATTTTGGCTTTCCCTGTTTAAGCTGTGACAGCTAAATTGATTGCCTGAGTGCAATGGTTGGTCTTCGGACTATATTGGGAGCAGGGATGGGGGCTTGGTTTGCTTTATAAACCTGGTGGCTGGAAACCACACAGACGGAGCTAGAGGGTTGGCCTTCTTCTCCATCACCCCTGAATAGCACTGGAAGGGAATGCAGGGCCTGAGGGACTGTGTAGCAGAGAAGGGACTGATTCCTTGAGTTGGGTGTGTTTGGGTGTCTTAGAGGTCAGGATAGTTCTGGTGTAGGTGTTCTTGGATCTGTAATGAGCTCACCAGCTTAGCAATTAGCCTTTCCCAACTCCTTAATGGCCTGATAAACCCAACTGTGTTGGCTTGGCTGTGTTTGTACATCTTTGGCTATGTGTAAGCTTGCTAGTTCCCTTATTCCTTGGAGAATCATGCCTAGCTCGGGGGTGGCAGCGGTGCTGAGAGATTAAGGAGCACGTTGGCCTATGGTTGGGTGGAACGTTGCAGTGACGTAGCTGGTTGCGGATCAAAGCTCTTTATAAGATAAGTGATCTTGTGCATTTTACTTCTGCAACTATCTTTTCTGCTAATGATATGGTGAACATGATAAATGCATGCATGACTGAATGTTGTTGGTTTCCGCTGTGTATGATGAGTAACTGCATATGTGCATGTTTTTAGTTCAAAATCTTTGTTAAGCATTATGTTTCAGCAATTTTCATGTATGCATATGTTCATGGGGCTTTTAGCCTGGGCAGTGAAGCTTGTAGTCACGTCCTCTACGCCGGTCGGAGGCACGGGGACTTGACAAAAGAAATATCAAATTACTTGACAATTTAGTACATAACATAGACTGCTCTCATGGCTACCAAATCCAACCATTTAAAATGCCATACTTTGGGTAAATCATCAAACTAGATGCATTGCTCTAAAATTTATCAATATCTAATTTGTCATCACTTTTGGTGCTTACTGGGTGGAGGGTGGATAAATTGTATTACAAGTCCCGTTTTAGGCGTAGGTCTCACTTTGTCGATTTGGGGTCAAAACCCCTATGAGGATTGTTGGAGGGTCTAAATGATGCTTTTTGTTGTCAAAATTTGATCTCTTTGTGATTCTCGTTGACACATTTCTATAGTATAAGATAATTCCAATAATCCAAAAATTGCCTCAATTGAGGTATGCATGATGAAGGTATGTGTCTTGCAAGTTGACCTATCAAGTAGACCACCATGGTACCAAGTGGATTCTACAATAGAACTCATTTCTCACACATGTAGATTTAGTCATGTGTTAACTTTCAAGAAATTCTAGAAGGCCCAAAACCCTAACCCTAATTCAGATTTGGGCATGCAAAAATACTAGAGCTAACCCTAGATAACTATTGGGATATGTTAAATATGAGTCCAATAAGAGAAGAAGGGGTTTCATTCTTACAATGTTATTGTATTGTTCTATAGTTTAAAAACAACGTAGGAGTAGGATTAGGGAATAACAAAGGATGTAGGAGATTTGTAGTAGCCATTATGGTCATAGAGTCATTGGTAAATCCATATAGAGTACTCATTCCCTTGTATTTGCATTCTACACAAAAGGCAAAACAATAGTCTTCATTTTTAGTTGGGATTTTTCCCTATAGTGGGTTTTTCCAAGATAAATCTTGTGTTATTGTGTGCATTGTGTATTTCTTTTCTCTAGTCATTTTAATGTCGGTTCTAGTTATTTAGCATTAAGTGGAAATAATATATTTAAAAGAACTAATTTGTAAGTTTTTTCAAGGAATATCGAGGACATTTTACAAATCACCCACTGAGAAGGTCAACTGCAACAATCCCTCCAACACTATCTCCACCGAAAGATGTCATCTTCTCTCTTCGTAACAAGCCCACCTAGGGTTTTTACTCAAAAATCTATTCCTCAATATCTAAGGGTAAAAATCTAATCCTATAACTCTAATAACCTCTATTAAACGCAAAACGGAACAAAAATCCCTAATTCCTGAGAGAGAGAGAGAGAGAGAGAGAGAGAGAGAGAGAGAGAGAGAGAGAGAGAGAGAGAGAAAAGTTCTAACATCCCGGTTTTGACCCCATGGTATTAAATTGCATGTGATGTAAACATTGTATTAAATCATGGTGTGGAGCTCAAGGATAAGGCCCCACCATGGGTTTGGTGTTTTATGTTTCGGCGATTAAAATTGATGTCAATGGTTTATGTGCTAGCCAGGCACAATGTGTTTTGAGACATCATGTAAAATGCAAATTAATAAAAAAATACCACAACTAGCTATGCATCGCAATGTTAAAGAGACGGGGGTATGATTTCACAAGGAATAGGGAGGGAGAATTATTCAAACCTTGAGCCTATGTGGAAAACCCATATAGTGGTCAACTACCCTTTTTGTTTTTTTGTGTCCAGTCATCTAGAAGTGGTTGAAGAAGTTATCTCCTTGGGATGGGAAAGGCATGGAGTTAAAATTTGAATTTGGGAGGTCACCCAGTTTTCGAAAGTGTGTTTTTGACTTGTGGGGAAAGTAAAATCTTGGGAATGCATGCCCAAGTCATTAGGCACCCATGTCTTTCATTTCTCACCCATCTTCATGGAGGTTTGGCTCCCTCACACGGTTGAAGTTTGCTGACCTTTCCCCATCATGGGTTTCTGTCGTTTCTTCACTTCTCCATGCCCATAATTCATTTTCGATGTTGTTGGGAGAATAGGAAGGAAGGAGCCACAATTTTGGGGTTTGAGGAGGCCGTTTTTGCCACTGTGAGCAAGCTAGGAGCTTCTCTCACATTTTTCTCCATTTTTCCCCAAATTTATCAAAGCTAGGAAACCCATTTTTGTGTTGTTCAATGAGTGGGCCAAGGAGACCCATGATTTGGGTGTGTATGGAGGTTGTTTTAGCTCCTCCAATTCCCATAAATGTTTTGTGAAGACGTATCTTTTTTCTCATAGTGTTTTTTTTCCCCAATTTACCAAGTCTTTTTTGGTTACAAATCTGTTTTTGGAATACCTAGGGATGGGAGAGTAGATCCACTATTTGAGGGTTTGAGAAGGCCATTTTTACCTCTCTGAAGCCCATGAACGTCTCCTGAAAACATATTTTCTCATGCAAGATTGTTTTCCCCTCATCCATTTCGTTTTGGTTGCCCATAAACATTTTGTTCATATCCAATAGTTGTGTACGGCTGTGTTTGATTAATTGGTTAACTGTGTGTTTGAAGCAAAGTGTGGCTTGGCTAACTAAGTCCAAGGAACCCATGTGTTGTTCGTTAGTTTCCTTAGGAGCCTCTAAAACCCAATTTCTTATTGGCTTGGCTAGATAGTCTGTGAAACCCAACGGTGTGTTGGCTTGACTATGGATGTATAGTTTTGGCTATGTGCGAGCCTATGGTTCCCTAGTTCCTTGTGGAATCATGCCCAACTCAGGGGTGGAAGTGATGCTAAGAGATTGACAAGCACAATGGCCTATGGTTGGGTGGAACGTTGCAGCAACGTAGCTAGTTGCGGGCCAGCTTCTTTTTAAGATAAGTATTCTTGTGCTTAATCTCTGCAAACTATTTGTTTAATGATTTATCAACATGATGAATGCATGAATGAAATGAATGTGTTTGCTTCCGCTATAGATTCCATTATGCATCTTTCTATGTTTTTAGATTAATGCATTTTATTTTTATGTTTATGTTCATGGGGCTACATTGCCCAGTTTTGATAGCAGCAGTGTGTTGGTCGCGTCCTATCCATCGTCGGGACAAGGGGTCGGGGCGTGACACAAGTACAAGTAAAAATGAGAGAGAGAGAGAGAGAGAGAGAGAGAGAGAGAGAGAGAGAGAGAGAGAGATAACAAGTTCTCTCATCTTCTTGTTCCTATCTCTACTCAAGAGAGAGGAAGAATGACCACATAATTCATGTTAATGAAATAAACTCTCTTTCCTTTTTTTATATGAGAGGTAAAGTAGACCCACAATACTATGTGGGAACAAGCCCTTACAACCAATCTTTATGTCTCCTTATGTCTCCCACAAGTGAGAACATAAAATATAGGGTAGATGTGTTATGATCAAATGATGATGTCATGCACAATAAGGACTCAAGGATTAGGTAACTATAGAAGTCAAGTCCAAAGCACTCAATCTTGAGCCTCAACAAAATCCGTCTATCCTCTAAAAGGATGACTCTATTGTGCAAGAACATTGTTGAAGCCATAAATGTTCCAGAGTCATCTTCAATCCTTCGAATATAAACCCAAGTTTCCATGCGCTATCTAGTTCTTCAGTCCCTCCCCCATAATGCACATCACTATACCTCACTTATAGTTATTTATCCCACAAATTAAATCCTCCATGTGGCCATCATTAACTGTGTTCATCATCTTGGCAACAGATCACTAACACCCATTGGAGGAGCACTGAGCCAACATTGAACTCACTTGTCAACCATCAACTAAGACATATATCTCATGTGTGCATATTTTGATAGATCGTTATCCCTTGATATTGCATGAGGTCAACCATAAACTAACAAATATATCTCATGTGTGAATATATGCCATAGACTATTATCCCTTGATATTGCATTTGTTAGGTTTTTTCACACGGACGAACCCTCTAGGATCACATGGTGAGATATTTTGATATGTTTATGGTATGATGTTTTGCAAGGAGATGTTGGATGGTGTGTGCATGTGCTAATGGTTAGAATTTTTCAGAATTTGTGCAATCCTCGCTTCAATTTAAGTGTTCACATGTCTAATGTCATATTGCCTAGTTTTGGTAAAAGTATTTAACACTCAGTGCATTTTGTGTAGTGGGAACTAATCAACATACATTTTGTGTAAGCTTTGAGTGTTAATAATTTCATAAAGGCTTTATGATAGATTAAAAGGGGATTTCTTGTGATTTCATTTTCATTTCTTAAACATCTTACGAAAAAATAAAAGGGGCTTTGCTATGATTTTATTTTTATGTAATAGTGCCTAGTCCATATGAAGGTGCTAAATTCATTTATGCATTCAAAAATACATTTTGAACTTTTCTAAATTTGGATTTTTCAAAAAAAAAAAAAATACTAGATTCCACCAACATAAAATCCAAAACCTAGAATATATCGCCTTGGAGGTGGTGGATTGGCATGAAATTGTAATAGTATTGGGTGATGGTACTTTTTTCCAACCCATGGTATTTTATTAATGGAACAAATTTAATATTTACTATTTACTCATTTTTTCGGTTAACCACATTTATATGTTGCACACTTCTCTAGGTCACTTTCCTATTGTGCACATGGTTTTGGTTTTGGGAAATCAACAAATAATTTTGCAAATCCATTGATGGTTTTTGATTTTATGGTATAAAAAAAAGTATTAATTTATGAAGTTAAGAGCTTTCACTTTATCTATAATTTAATTAAAACGGACACAATGCACATGCATCAAAGATGCACCTAGAGAAAAGAGAATATTTTATTTAGGGATTAAAATATTATTTCATTATTGCTTATAATTGTAAAACACAACTGTTCTAGGTGTTGGCCATACTGATCAATAATATCCACTTGTAATGTAACCATTAGTGCTGCTAGGTAATGAATGTAAACAGTTGGATCGATCCAACTGTTCAGATCCATCCAAATCTGCATTACATAGTGAATATTGAAAACCATAAATAGAGAGTTGAGGAGAAGTTGGAGACCAGGAATGCCAATAGGGTATTAATCTTTTCGGTACCATTTACCGAAAGAAAGACTGCCACCCATATCTAGTGGTTATTCCGTCACATGAGGGGTTTCTATTGGCTGTGCCTCGACGGGTTTGCCATCTCACCACCAAGTTATTCTTGTGTAGGAAATCCCGCATAGAACAGCTTCTTGTCACGGTGTTACAAGATTCGGCCGTCCAACAAATTTGTTTGCCTCACAAACCCATTTTAGGTGACAATATCATGATATTATTGTTATCGCTGATATGCTTATCTGACGCAGAGGTAATGGATGGACGCCGGGTTCTTGTAACGCCGTGAGTCGCAGCTGTTGGGAAGGATTCTCGTACGCGCAGACAACTTGGGATTGAGATGCTAACTGTCTTCTCGTGTACGCAATTGGAGGTTCTCTCTTCCTGCGACAGTAATGAGAAAATTTAGACCGTCATTTTTCCGTCACTGCTTACTAAAAGCAAAACTAACAAGAAAAAACACCACTCGTTAGAGTAGTTGTTATTGCAAAAAACAAAAGTCATTGGTCAGGGCAATCAATGATTCGTAGTTTTTCTCGTCATATAATCGTTGAAAGATGTTCCACGACAACCCACGCAAGTTCGCTCAGCTGATAGATAGCTGGACGAAGTTGGGCCGGTTGTGGTGGAACATCTTTCAACTATTGTACGAGAGAAACCCCGAATCATGGATTGCTCTCATCAGTGATAGTCTCTATGACTTTTAATTTTCCTGTCTAGTTATCAGACCAAATGTTGTCTTGAAGGAAGAAAAATGTTAGCTGCTACGAATCAATCAGTATAATTATAGCCCTAATTCATATGAAATGAGTTACGAATCAATCTGTGTAATTATAGCCATAATTCATATGAAATGAGTTTGAGGGAGAGGGCAATCAGTGTAATTATAGCCCTATTTCATATGAAATGTTATCTCCTACGAATCAATCAGTGTAATTACAGCCCTAATTCATATAAAATGCAAGAAGAAAGTAGTTGGGCAGCCAATCAATCAACTTAACATTCAATCTTGGATTCTACATATCAATTTCTGTCATTGAATTGGACATATTAATTTCAGTAAATTTACGGATGGATTCCAGTGGACAAGATGCAAGATTTTTCAAAACAAGAAATTGCATAATAAACAAATAATATAACAACTAATATTTTGAGTTAACACCATTTCATGAATCATGCTAATAAAAATAGGTTGAACGTTTTTCTGAAGTTAGCAATGTAAATTCCTTCAGTGCAGGTTTTAACAGTTCTGCAATTATTTCTTTTGGGAGACCAGGAAAAAGCAGGTCAGTGTTTATATGGTGGCATCATATTGCACACTGGGTCATGACTTTAATCTTACTGCAGGAGGCAACCTCCACCCTAAAGAAAATGAAAACAAAACCGATCGATCCTTTCGTGTGTCGCTGTAATGCTGTTTCTTCAAGCATCAAACCAATAACACAGCTGCAATAAGCCATGGTTCAAGTAGACTAATTGAGATTTAAGCTGATAAATAAACCGTATAATTTGAAAATAAACCGTAAAATTTAAAAAAAAAAAATTCAATAAACATTATATTGTAAAATATGATATCGGTTTCATTCTTAGAGCTTCTCTGAAAGAAATGTCACAAAACCAGACCCACATTACGGGAAAAGGCTAAACTGTGAAGAGCTGCCTACAAGTGACCATTTCTACATATGTTGTGATGAATAACACACATTTCTATGAGATATTTTTAGGGTGTTTCTACACACATGTACAGTTAATACCTTTCAAAATTCACGCTGACCGAGATCGTATATGAGCAAATCTTTCCAGGTTTATTTTCACATGCATACAAAAAACACGGGAAGCATTTAAATCAGTTTACAACCTACCAAAAATCAACATAGAACACATTCAGATCATTTTACAGGTTGAGTTTGAGTTTCTTACTACATGCCATATTTGTTTCCAGCAAGAGTCCACTCTGAAGGATGTCATTAATGCTACAATGACATCCACTTACATTTTTTGTTTAAATTTTACTGGGAAAGGACGGTTGCCATCTAATCCAGAGGGAATAGTTAATGTAGATGATTGATCCACCATAAATAAGTTTATTCCACCCTTGTCTTTGTAGAGAACACAAAGGGATGGGCATGTGACATGTCAATGTCTTTAAATTTATTTTATTTTATGCTCGTTTTTGTAGAGTACAAAGAGGGATGATAATTTCACTGATTAAATCAAGTTATTATGTTTAGCAATTTATGATGAGTATATATAGTCATAAAGGTATATTTTTGGAAAACCTATGAGTTTCGAGATGCATTTGTATATGTGATTATCCAGGTTAATTTCTTGTAGGTTATTTTGATGTCCGAATCTCTAATTTTGATGTTGTTGTTCTACTATTAGTTTTTTTTTCTACAAATGATAATGTAAGGATGTAAACTCATTGAATGGCCTTCCATAATTTATAAATTTTGTGAATTCATCGAAAGGCTGTATCAATTATTATTTAATCATTCTGTTGTGAGAGTATGTGAAGTTATACAAGTTTCTTGGTTCCTCTCAATTGTTATTTATTTATTAATAGATTTTTCTTTAATTGTCATTTATTTATGAATAAATTTTTCTTATGTGTTTTTTTCATTTCACATTTTGTTCACTAACCAAAAGTGTAAAAAAAAAATAGTCTTTAAAAAAAACATGTTGGCAAGTTATAACATTTATAAGAAACATGTTTAGTTTATTTACTTTGACAAGTTCTAATAAAATTCAAGAGGCTACTTAGATGTAATATTTTTTCTTGAAATGTGATGTTACAATCTAAATAGATTGTTATATGTGTAATATCCTGAATTTTTGGCCTAAGACTTATAGGCATGAGCTTATTGATTGTGATGTTATCTTATTATTTTATTTTGATATACCTGGTCGAACTGCAAATGAACATGATGATTTGTATTATATATTGGGCGTAAGCCAATTGCTCATAATATATATATGCTTGTTTTGTGTTGGGCATGCACTGTGAAGCACATGATTGGTGAGATGTTTTGTGTTAAGCGAGGAGCTCTGGAGCACAGGAGTAATTGATGTTTTGTGTTGAGGGAGAAGCTCTTGAGCACATGAGTATTATATTTTTGTTGAGCATGAAGCTTTAGAACACATGAAAAGATAAAGTGGAAGTGTTGGGCATAAGCCCATGAGCCTTCCATGTTGATGTTGAGCATAAGATCTGGAACATCGGATCCTTGGCCATTGTATCCCTAAGTATATCGTACAAGTACATCCTTGCATTAGTGTTGAGCAAAGAGCTTTAGAATCACACTAAGTTTGTAACTCCTTTTTTTAGGGTTGAGTATGGGCTCCGGAAAGCACTAGGAGTTACTCAAAAGAATTAATGATTCGTGAGTGAAAACGAATCGAGAAAAATATTGATCTCATTTGAATTATTTATAAGTGATTAAGTGAGACTTCGAATTTTTGTATACTCATCAAATACTAAAGAACTACCATGCTATACGAGAGAATCCAAAATGCAAGGATGTTTAGAGTTGCCTAGCCTGGTAGACCTAACCATCTACGTGATGACCTTAATGAAGAAAGTGTCATAAGTCTAGGGATCATAATACATGATTCCCAAAGACAAATGTTAACAAATGTTATATTATTATGTATTTTATACATGTTATGTATAAAGAATAAATATAGTAATAATATTAATAATATAAGAAAGAAGGAAAAGATTCATCTATTATTATTTATTACTAAAAGATAATAAATAGTTTAATACCTACAAAGGTCTAAATAGGAACTAGTTAAAAGTTCTTAAGTTAATGTATTAAAAATACATAAATTAAATAAAAATGGTTAAATCAAGAAATCAAGGATTCTTGATTTAACTACCCCTTTGACTGAAAAGTCTGTCTATAAAGTCCCAAGTCAAAGATAGGCTTGGGAATCTCATCTATCTTTTTGGAGTCATTATTGTTCCTATTTATTCTCAAGAGAGTTCTTGGAGAATATTTTCTTAGAAGGAAAAAGAGAATTGATCTACACCTAATATACTAGTTAGGGTCTCCTTACCTTAGGAGCTCTAAGCTACTTGCATGCTGAAACTAGCTCAGGGGGATACAGATTGAAACCAGGAACGGTTCCAGGTCATGGTTGGATGGAACATGGTAGTTCCCAAGTGATTTAGTCATCTAATACATAGGTCAGATCTGCCTATGAATTTTTAATGTTGGTTAATTGAGTGTGTAGGTTTCATCCATTAAAGGAATTTCAATCTTCAGGTATGAGGTTCTCGACTACCTATTTCATTTTCTAGAATAAGTGCTCTCTAGATTATGCAAGGGTTTACATTATATGTTCTAACCCTAGTTGTTTTTGTTTTCCTTCTCAAACTCTTTTAAGGGTTTACATTTTAAATTATAAACCCTAGGCTGTAATTTAATTCCTGTGCTAGATTTATCCAAGATTTTTTTCATTCAGTTTACTTCTATGATTTAATTCCTATTTAAAAGATTTATCAAGGGTTTTGCACTTTTAGTTTTACTACTATATTGTCTTTTATTGTTTAAACCTTATTTTCCTACAAACTAGAAATTATATATATATTATCACGTACAAACAAAGGATATAATACTAAAATATTAACACTATAAGTTACATCTAACAATAACCATAATCTTCAATTACTAAAGTTAAGATAAGAACCAGCCAAGACCTCTCATGGTCTTCATAATAAACTCATGCTAATAACCAACATAAACATTATAATGCTTCCGAAAGCAAACATTATCATAAACCAATTTATAGTCCAAGTATCGAGACCATATAAATAGTCCACGATTTCTAAACATCTATGCTAGCTACATCTAC
Source organism: Pseudotsuga menziesii (assembly GCA_001517045.1). NCBI lineage: Eukaryota > Viridiplantae > Streptophyta > Pinopsida > Pinales > Pinaceae > Pseudotsuga > Pseudotsuga menziesii. The sequence goes on from LPNX010236680.1 coordinate 172,285, forward strand.
AAAGCATAAGCAATAATATTATTATAAAATATTATAACCCATAACAGAAATCACATTATAACCCATGGCATAAAATAACATTTCACACCATATAAATATTATAACCCACATAACAGAAATCACATGCCATGAAATAAAAGGTCCAACATAATATTACTTACAAAAACCAAAATATCATTACACAACTAATTAAAAAAAACGATATAATTATATAAAAGATCGCAAGATCAAATCATGTGGGCACTTAAGCCCCAAATTGCAACCCATATAAATATAAACCCTCATTACAACAATCGACCCACGATCAAATCTTGTAGGGTCATTAACCATTTATACAAAGCCACTCTATACATAGTTTATACACGGGCTGTAAATAATAACTAATTCTTCACACAGAGGTTGTAATACCCATTGTATTTATTATACGTTGTAATCCATGGCCACTGCCCCATAAATAACCAGCAGTGAACTAAAAAAACTATTCCATGTTTAAAACCATGTTAACAAAAAAACCTACAACAACAATTGCCAACACAGGGTTTATACCTACAGTCTGTAATCCATTTCATTTATGCATTATAAAAAAAAACTGTAAAGTCTAAATCTATTTTTCTATCGCAGCTACAATGGTGAGTGCCAACGCGATTCACAGCGTGGTCCCAATGCCATCAACGCTGACTGTTGGTCATTCTTTTAACTAATACAATAAATGAAGGAAAATTCCACATAAACCACAAGCATAACAACCATGGAAATAAACAGAGTAATTGTATATTGTAATCATTGCAGCATAAAATTATAAATACAGTCTCTATAAAATCAATGCTTACAATGAATAGAATACACACGGTCTAGGAATAATAACCATTAAAATCAAATGCAGCATATATTCACAAACTCATTCGTTTTAATCCATTAATAGTTTACACAATAGGTTGCTTACGTCCTTGCACCATTGCAAGCAATGGTGCTTCCCATGGACAGTTTAAATAACCAAAACAGTAAATACAAAAATGCATAGAGCTTGTCAAGGTATTTACCCAAGCCTCTTTTGATTACATCAAGTGTTATTTAAAACCTCCAATGCCTATAGCATACCAACGGAGAGTTCCTCTAAGTTACAGTCAACCCCCAAAAACCCAAATGCATCCATCAAACACCAGATTCAAGCAACTCAACCCACGATGAGAGGCAACTTAGTCGCAGCCACAATACCATAATAGGAAACGAGTAAAGACTTGCACAATAGGCTTACGGAGGGAGTATGGCATTTCCATGACCTTTCCCATGAACCATGACTCACTCCTTTAATTTCCCCTCTACAACCTTGCAACAAAATGAAAGCATGATGAGAAGTAGGATATGGTAATAAGAGCTACAAGAAGCAACTGATGTGCAAAACCAACCACGTCTTACCTATCTGCTAAAACCATCGAAGTAGTTCTCCTTCACGCAAACCAGAGCCGAGAGAAAAATAAAAGCGATGTGAAATGCCAAACTAGTGCTTAGGCCAAGCCCTAAGCTTGCCCTCCACTTCTCCCAAGACGCATTGAAAGCATCACTCTCACCACCATTAATGCATATGAAACGTTGATATACAATTATGAATACTATGGTTTTTTCGACTCGTGCTATAATATTATATTGACTAGGGTGCTAATGGCTCGACTTATAATGGAGGGAATTTCCTCGTGACTTTTAGTAGTTCTCCCAATAGGATCATCTAGGTATAATGAAATAAAATGATTCTCCCGACGGGAACATCGGGGATAATAAGTGAATACACTTCAAAGTTACAGTAATTCAACAACATGAAGTTCACAAGAACTATTAAGAGTCACGAGGAAATTCCCTCCATTATAAGTCGAGTCATTAGCACCCTAGTCAATATAATATTATAGCAGGAGTCGAAAAAACAACAGTATTCATAATTGTATAGCACCATGAGCTACTTTCCCATCACATGCATATTAGTACTATATTTCCATTAATGAAAACATTCTATGATGCATAATACATCAACTGAATATAAACAAATGCATAACAAAAATATCATGAAATGACAATTTAATACTTATCTTCATTTTTTCGTGGGTAGACTCCTTCTTGAGCCTTCAGCTTTATCATCTTCTTCATTCATAATAGCATCGTTTCTTATCCAAATGCTAAGATGGATAAGAGGTTCTTCAAGATTTGAGTCCTTCATATTCTTCGTTGCTTATGGGATATTCTTTTGATGGTGAAAGCTTGATATTTAGTTGCTCCCATATTCTCTTCTCTTATTATGAGTCGAGCTTCTTCTTCTTCCCAGAGTTTGTTGAAAGTAATCACTTCCTTCTGGCACACATTCTTGCATGAATGAATCCCATGATCCTGGGATGTCATTCGAGGTGGCTATCACTACTTCTATATTCTCCACTTCTTCTTCTAATGCTACAAGTTGTTCTTTGATTTGAGAGACTCGTGTAAAGCATGACTGTATGGTCTTTGCATTCTAGATCTTCACATTCTTCAACTAGTTTCTTAAGGTCATCTTTTGATTTATGTTCTTCCCTTCAAATATATTGGCCAAGGAATCAAACATCTCTTTCAGTGTCTTTAGAGAAGACACTTATGGTACAAGGTGATCCATGATTGAATCAACAATGATCTTCTTGGCCTTGACCAAGTTCATTTTGTGTAAGTATTTTAGCCTCATCTCCATCTGGAACTAGAACCTCTCTACTTATGTGGGTATCCAATTCATTTCCTTCAAGGACTAGTGAGATCCTATACTTCCATGCTTGGAATTTCTCAACTTCACCAAGCTTGTCATCAACCCGATGTGATAGATCACTTTGAAATGAGAAGCTCAAATGAAAATAGCAAAAGATTAGATCTTACTGATTTGAGGTGTCCGTCCTTGTTACCGAGAGAAATTCCTATGGCTTGGGGTACCACAATAGACAACTTGACTGTAGAAATAAATCATTTCCTATATGCAAGAGAAATCAAAGATCTAACACTAAAGGATCATGGTTCGTACCATATTTCGGACAGTTGATGTAGATCCTCGTTGAGCTTTCCATCTCCAGCTTGTATTGATAAATTGCTTCCTCAACAATCAACAAGCAAGACAAGAATGCTATATATAATTGTGTTAGCTCTACTCTAGCATATATAATCAATAACATATAAGCATTTGAAATCATCCATGGATAAAATACTCATTCAAATACACATTATTGGACACGAAAAGATATTTCTATTAATATAAAAACAGAGATTACAAGAATGACAACCTCTATCAACACGTTTGCGAATCGGACAAATTGAGTCCCCCACTTGGGCCTCCACCACTTCAATCCTCCATCTCTCGATAGCAAGCTCACAAGCAAAAGGAAAGCTTGGGAAGAACAAAAAAGTGCTCCAAGGGACAAAGGGATGCAGACTCAAGTATAAGCTTCGGCAACAATGGACTATAGTTTCGTTTCTTTCAATTCTCTCATATGCTTCAATGTATCCAAAGGGTTCCTTATATAGCTCTTCAATGGGGCAATGAAGGGTTGAATCCGAGCAATCTCAAGGAATATGGAAGGCTAGGAGACAAGTGAGTCAGATCCACATCAAGGAAAACTCCAAAAGAATTTGGCCTTTTGCACACATCTTGAAGTACGTGGTTTTAGAGGTCAAACCCATGTATATAAGCGAGAAAGGGATTAAAATTCACGTAAGGAAATTTAAACATGTTTTTAGGGATGATCTTGGAAACATCAAAGGTATAAAAATGGTCCATGGGGTCTAAGGAGTCTGCAGAGGGATAGGGAATGCCATACAAGTGTGATTCACCATGTGTGGTAAAATCAGCTATAACAGATGCCTCCTAATGTTTGAGGTCAGAGGGGTCATACGATGGCCGAAATACATTATAAGTCCATCCTAGAAATGGAGTGATCACGGGGACTTCACTTAGTGAACATCTCACATAACACGTGCGATGATGGGGTATTAAAGAATACCCTTAATTTCCAGAGATATTGACCCAAACTCTTTTTGTTGAAACCCCCTCCCAATACTTAAAACCTCCTCCCCACCCCTTTTTATACCTCAATCCTTATAAACCACCCTACCCACCCCCACCTTAAACCCCTCATACCCCCAATACCTGTAATATATTGGTTCAATTTTTAATAATTTTAAAACCCACAATATGAACTAACGTGATAGGATATTGGTCAATAAGTGAAGCCCCTGTGGGAGTGATGAAGAACCCAGTGGAATACCAGCCACCCAATCAGCATAGTACAATGATACAACTGTGCATATAACTGAAAGTACATATAGTAGTCCTGGATACATAAGAGTACAATGGCCATGAATAGGCATGATAT
>LPNX010236680.1:176938-209714 GCA_001517045.1 Pseudotsuga menziesii
ACATACGCGAGATCACCCACCAATAATGAAAATTGGAATCAAGGTAGTAGAGTGCAAACTAACAAGTGTGAATAAATGTGTTAAGGTCAAACACTTGATAAAATCCATCGATCAGGGAACATTGATGTATTCCCAAAAAACTGTCGATGGCGAGAGAACCTGCCACTGATGACTGCAAGTCTCAAGGCACTTAAAAATGACTCTAGATTCCTATCCCATAATAAATGATCTGAAGTCGATGGGATGAAATCCGCTGGAAGAAGGTCATTAAGGCACCCCCCATCATCCAACACGAGGTACTCAATAAAGGTGTATAATGTGGAAGGACTCAATCATAAGGTGCGCGAACCAGTAATTGTACCGAGAATGGTCGAACTGCAAAGTCAAGATAACTAAGGAATGGCCAACTCAGGTTTCAACTTCCTTTGAATAAGAGCATAAAGGTGAATGGTGACTGTATGTAGGTAGCATAGACTCGATATACAAAACAGGGACATCTCTGTGAAATAGGAGGCATCGACAGAGGCTCCATAGGGACTAGAAGCTTAACCAGTTGGTGGAGATAAACTTAGATAAATGAGTACAAATCCTAAACTCAAACTATAAACCTAACCAATGGATGTGATATATAGTGCTCTATTCGACGACGACACAAACCGATAGCCACCAAAAATAACATCTTTCCTTGTCCGACTTTTTGCTTTTTTAATTTTTTTTTGGAATTTTTCAAATATTTAAAAAGCTTGAAAAAGAATAAAATTGCTTTAAAGTTACATATTAGGAGGAGACGAGTGTCAAATGGGAAAACAAACTAGTTCCAAGTAGTGGAACATACCTATGCTCAATGCAAGGAAACATGTGTAGGATAGCGACACTCGGGGGAAAGTCCCCTCTTGGTAAAAATAGGAAATCAAGCTGCAAAGGATATATAAAATGGCTCTGCATGGCTAGACATGAGACAAGCTCTGGCTATATGGCTGATACTCAAATTCAGGGAAGCCGACATAAGGATCAATGAGGTAGGAAAATCTCATGATAATGCAATTACAACTTGACATATATAAGAGAGTCTCGGGTAAATGGCCAGCATAAAGTTCAAGAGGAGTATGAAGCTCTTGGTCAAGGAAACGGCAGGACTAAAAGGGACTCCCGGACCTAATAGAGGACTCACAGTATGGGTACCAAATGCAAAAGGGAGGTAACTAGGGCACCCATGTATAGGAAAGCTCAACCATTCACATAGTACCACTTCTAATAGCAGCATGAAGGTTCCGTGATACCATGGAATGGGTTCGTACCTAAGGTTAAGATGGAATGGTCATAAGGCAATGCATAAGTGCAAGCGGACATGAAATCCTAACCTATATGCCAGTTCAAACATAATACCTATGATAGGAATGAACGGGTCGAAACCTCAGAGAGAGTGTACAAAACCTAGACCCTACATGACAACCATATTAGTCCAAAACAACCCAAAATAGTAAACAAAGATTCCAAACTATAGGGAATAGGGAGGAATGATCATGACAAATAAATTCAAAGGAAACAGTGCGATAGACAATGGACCATAAAAAGGAATGTAAAGTGCAGACCCAACGTTCATGTATCCACTACGACCCCCATGAGGGTGACCATCAGTGTAAAGACCGAGCGAAGGGAATAAAAATCCTCCACAAATGGAAGAGAGGATGGAATATGACCATTCCAAAATCTATGAACACGGTAAGGGTCTGTGATGCCCCCAAGTCTGACACCAAGGTCCGTACTAGGACCAAGGATGGGTGATAGGATACCAGGCATGCTGAAAATAAAAGGACCCAAACTTAAGAGAGCATAAATATACTCAAGTAACCACGATCCCAAAGGCCAACTAGCGCACAAAGAGCACACTCCTAAGAAAATATACAGCCAAAATACAAGCAAACCAAGGGGAGGATATATGAGCTCTCAAATGTAGTAGGTATGTATCTTTTAGGAGAGGCTCGAAACTCCCATACACTACAAGTGGATGTATGTAACCAATTATAGTGGCCTTTGGCTTCAATGCATAAACCAACTATGCTGTCCGACCTCTACCTGGCTAGGACACTTGCAGAATAACCTTTGCGAAGTACCGCCTCGATAACCTAAATAAGGCAACTAAGGTCACCTCAATATAATCAATGCTGAGGTGGACAGTCGCAGGCAGGATTGGCTGTATGGGCAGGGTAGAAAAGCCCAAAACTCTCGAAAAATCCCCCTTATACAAATACAATCTGTTGCAGCTGCAACATTTTTTCCCAAAATTCCAAAAATTTTCGGGACCCTCCTTTTGCTTAGCATAGTTTCATTTTCTTCCTTGGTTTGATCTAGGGACTTTTCAGAGAGACTTTTTCTCATGCTTGGATTGATATACCGCTTGTTTTTATTTTTCTTCTAACGCTTGAAAAAATCCATGTTTGATCAAACTCCAGTGTTGCTTTTAAATGCGTTTTTCAACATGACTAAATCGAAAGTGTATTTGTTTTTCCCCCTGCCGTTGCAGATGTATATTCGGTTTTGACTTCGACTTTTCTTCCGATTCAATTGTTTTCATATCGGCAGTTTTTTGGTTTTGCATCGGGGCTTTTATTACTTCTTCTTCTGCCGTTGCGGATGGAAAACCACTTTCTCTCCCCATTATGGCTTGAAGTTTTGGACCCCGTTTGTTGTTTTCATCAAGCCTGTAAGTCTTGGGCTACCGCTGTTGCGGCTGCGGGAAATTTGCTCCTTCCGGGCGCTGAGTCATTTTTAACTCCGACGTTGCGGAGGGTCGTGCCCTTTGTGCCTCCGCCGTTGCGGTTGCCGAAAGCGTTAGCCCTTCCGATCGTCTAGTGTTTTCGCTTCCGATTTTGGGCTCGCGTTGTGGAATGATTTATCCTTTGTTCTCCTGTCGTTGTGGCTGCGAAAGGCATAACCCTTCCAATCGTTTAACAGTTTCTCTGCCGATAAAGACTTTGCTTATTGGCGGGATGACTTGTACTTTGTATCTCCACCGTTGCGGCTCCCGTTCCTCTTTCGCTCCGATATATTAGAGTTTTGGTGTACGTTGTGTATTATCTCTCGGTTATCCCTGTGGATGAGTTTATGGTTTGGCCTTCTGCTGTAGCAGAAAGAACTACACTTTCATCCTTCGATCAAAAAGCTCTCTACCGTCTGATGTATGGTTCGCTCACAGTGATTGACTTTATATATATATGGGGTTGAGAGGTTTTATTCTATTGTTATTTTTCAACTGCAATTTCGACTGTCGCAAGCTGTCAAAATTGTTGTTGTCGCTCGTTCACATTTGCCTGGTCCCCCATTCTCGGTACCCACGTTCTAGGTGTCTCAACCTTGGGATCTTGATAGGTTTCTCCATGCTGGTTACACGCTGCATTTCTAAGTAGGCTCGTTTTTCCTTTTCCCGTTCTTTTTGAACAGTTGGTTGATTGTTTCTACGGTGGTTTGTTTCCTCCGGCCGTTTTCCCTTTTCCCTTTAAATTACATGCCTATATATTGGGGATTTTTTGTAGCGTTACTATCCACGGTTGGGGGGTGGGAGTTTGACCCAAAGAGTATTTTCTTTCCAATAGCCATTTGAATGCAACCCTGCGCATAGGGGAGGGGGGTTTGGTGTAGACAGTCATTATGTCGTCTGCCCCAATACCCTCTGAAGGATGACATTGTGGAAGGGGAAGGCTCTGTGTGGTTTTCCTGAGGTGCTTGAAGTAGTTTCCCTCTTCCCCTTTCATTTTGTGATGCCCGCGCCCTCTAACCAATAGTGTTCTGCCGCACCATTTCATGCATAGTCGATTTTAACCCAAGCCAGGGGAGGGGAATATATCACTGCTTTTAGTCTGTTGGCCATAAGCTGTGTGGGCACGATTTTGTTAGAACACTGTTGAAATCTTGTGCAGTTTCCCCTATCTATCCCATGCAGCGAAATGATAAAGGCACCCGCAGAGAGCGGAGGTTTACTTCATCTTAATGTAGATTCTTTTCTAGCCCGATCGTATTGTTAGAATTGTTTGGTATTGAGAAGTAGGGATAGCTTGCATATATGTGTTGCATTTGATTGATTTATATCATGTTAAACATAGAAGAAATGAAACACTAGACATTGTTGTCCCCAATATTGTCACTCAGCCGTAAGTGGTTTAATAGTAGAATTTTATGGTAGGAAGAGCTCACAATGTCAAAGAGACAAAAGAAGAAGGCCCCTGTGGTTGAGGAAGAGCTAGAAGTAGAAGTTGTCACTAAGACAGAATACATATACGAATACACCAAATGTATATCTGGTGTAGAACCTGAATATCAGTGGGGGAGATTTACAGGCTGATCACCCGCAGCGAAGTGCCTGATATGGGCTTGGAGGAAGAAAGTATATATGCCAACATAGAGAGATATTCTCTTATGAAAATTGCCACAAGACCAGAGACGTTCCCTTGCTCTGAAGTAATCGGTTGGATTCTGCCCCGCACAGATGTAACAACAATGATCCTGGAAAATGTTTAAAAACAGGGCTATGCTGCCTATAGCCCAGGATATGTAGCCCTGGCATACCACCTGCTAGAAGCACAAGTGTTTTTTTCTGATGATTGGCTAAACAACGTTAGAATGGACCTGATTGAGACTTATAAAAGAATGATGCTACCTGGAAAACATTTCAGGACCAGGCCAACAGTTGATTATGATACAACAAGCTTAAGGACCCCATATAGGTTCATAGCTTTAATGCTTAATAGTATTTTAGGGAGAGCCCATGGCAGGCTCTTCAAACTGGAATGGAGACCCATCATTTTGTATGTTGCAACCCAGGGGACAATTTTCAACTGGGCCAACATTGCATCTAATAGTCTTTTAGCTTTCATGGCCATGGCTTTGGGAGGAGTGGCCAAAAAGAGATCTAAATTTTATATGAGTTCCATATTGATCGATTGTATATTGTGCAACCAGCCTTTCTTCGGCCTTAGGTGCATTTGGGACAGGGAGAGAATGCCGGTGTATTCTGCTTATAAATTGCTATGGGCACATAAGTATCATAGCCACTACTGAGAAGTCTGTGAACACTTCATTATGACACTGTACACACTCATTTTCCTGAAGGAGTGTGATTGTATGTCAGAAGAGGCCCTGCAAGTAATAGAGGAGTATGCAGATTATTATTTGACTGAAGATGGCCTCTACTTCAGGATGTTTGGAGGTTCAAAAGCACCCTCTTTGCTGCCCAAATACGCCACTGACTACATCATTCACAAAGAGGCAGTCAGACAAGTCTTCTTGGATGGCATAGGTAGCTTTCTGTTCGAGCATAAAAAGGTTGCTTATCCTCCTTTGCCTTTCAAGCTAGGAAGTTACAGATTCACTAGGGTGAAGAAAGCTGGTGAATTTGTAGAAGAGCTGGAAAGGTTTCATTTTGGTGAAATGCCTTTCCATAGAAGTGATTCCCGTAGCAAAGTGGCAAAACACTGCAAAGAAAATAATGTCCACTTTGAGTACACCCACCATTGGGATAGGTAATAATCTGTCTTACGAAGTGCCTTAAACATAACAGCTCTGAGAAGAATATTCAAGAAGAAGATCAGCACCAAAGGTGGAAAGGGGGATGAACAAGCAAAGGCTGAGGAAGAAGCCAAGAGGAGAAATGAAGAAGCCCAAAGGTTGGCACAGGAGGCTGCAGGGTGGCTACACACAGAAGAAGAAGAGAAAAGAAAAGCTGCTCAAGAAACAGCTAAGAAAGCAGAAGAAGCAGCTAGAGAAGAAGAAGAAGAGAAGAAAATGAAGCTCGATGAGGAACTCCAGAAGCAAGAAGTGGAAAGGCTAAAGTTGACACAGACAGAGTAGTCAGCTTCTGACACAGCTGGAGGGCAGACCCAAAACGTGGAGAACCCCGAGGTGCAGGACCCACAAGTACCTACTACCGGCACACCCATGGTCCCCACACTCAAGCTAGTTCCTTTTGTTCAGAAAAAGGGAGAAGAAATCCCTGATTTCAACACAGTTTTCTATGATAGGGAAACAAAGAGGATAGTAAAGAGAATAGAGAGGAAATTTGAGACAGGAGGTCTGGCTAGAAAAATGATCACAGATACACCCAAGGTGTTTGGCACAGATCGGGACCCAAGATTCACTCTGAGAGCCGGAGCTGCACTAATCCACGCCTCAGAAGATAACATGGACAAGGTAATGACTGACTTGAAGCAGTCCAAGAAGTCCTCTACTCAATTGAAAGATACATTGAGGAAAGAGAGAGAGGAGAGCAATAGGCTTAAGAGGAAGTATAAGGATATGGAAGAAGAAATGAGAGCCTCGAAGAATGAACTGTAGCTCCTCCAAGTAGAGAAACAAGTTAGGGAAACTATGCAGGAGTGTTTGGAGAAAGTGCAGAAAGAATATCAAGAGTTGAAGATGGAGAAGGAGTAGCTGTTGCAAAAGGTAGAAGAGCTAGAAGAGCAGCAAAAGATCCTCTTGGAGGCCAATGAGCTGCACACCCAAGAATAGGAAAAGAAACATCAAGAGCAGATTTCATCTTTAACAACTGCTCTGGAGGAAGCAAGGGAGCAGCAGGTTAACCTCCAACCATTTAAAGAGCATGTCTTGGCCCAAAAGGCTAAGATGTTGCAGCTACAGACTACTATAGAAGAGGAGAGATGTAAAGTTCTGTAGGTAGATAACTGATTAGAAGAAATCTTGGAAACCTCCTCTTACTTTGTGGATAGATCTCAGGACGTTCTTGAAGTCCTGACTGCACGAATGGCGAGGCTGGAAAACAATGAAGAAACTCCAGTAGAACTACCGTCAAAGGATCAACAGGCCCTCAAGCAGGATTATGACTTAGTGGAGTTCGCTATCAACACCGCAGAAGATTTTAAGAAAGTCGTTAAAAAGACAAAAAGAGAATGCACCGAGTTCTTCAGAAGACTCCTCATTACCCACAACCGGTGCCAGATAGAGGCTGAGCTGAGACTTGATGCTTTCCTGGACCACACCTCATTTTTGGAGCTATTACAGAAAAGATATGAAGAGGAGGAAGCTAAAGTACATCATATTAAAGCCCTGTATGATCAGATCTTGAGGAGCGAAGTGGATCATTCAGCTATCAGTGTGCAGCTTCTGGAGGATCAGATTCGGTTAAGTGCAGCCAGGATTGAGGCTATAAAGAACCAATTTGAGAATTTTGAGATCAATATTAAGTTTTTAGAGCCTTGTGTCTTTGAAGGAATCACTGTTGAAGCTTTGGCATGGAAGAAGTTTCTAGACACCGAAGTGGGACCCTCCTCATGAAGGAGTGGTCATTTTGTAATTTGTAACGATTTTGTAAAAACATTTAAGAAAAGGAGAATTTTGGGAGGTGAGGAGTTGGGAAGCCCAAAGGTTACTTTGGGTAGCCCAACAGTCTCACCCTTTTGTATAAATATAGAAGACTTAGAGGGAAAAAGGGGCTTTTTCCCAGTTGGACATGTAAAACAATTTTGTAAGAAGAACTACTTTTTTTTTTGCAATAAAGAGTTATTGTTTTCCTGTTGGAGAAAGATCGATGGGATTTTCAAATGTTATCTTGTGGATGGCTGAAAGATGAACTATTTTTTTTCCATCTTTTTTTCCATTAACTGTGAGATCGTTCTAACTCTTAGAACCTATGTTCTTGTTTAAATGATTTCTGGTTTATTTTTGTGGAATTACCACCATGAGTAGTGTATGCTGTTCATAAAACAATTGGCTATTTGATTTTTGAAATATTTTAATTGTTCATGCATTGTAGAAAGGAATATCAGCTATCTGTAATTGCTCTTTATCATGCATGCACATCCACATTACTCATAAATAGATTACAACTTGGCTCCCGGTAGATAGTTAGATAGATAGATAGATAGTTAGTTCATTTCATTGCTGTATATGTCATTTAGACACTTGTGAATGCGAAGATGAGAGATAAGAACCTACGCATCACGTTGTGACTGCTCCCTGCATCTCGATCATCTTGCATTGTTAATTAGATACTTGCATCTCATACTTAAGTAAAAAATACAAAATACCAATGGATTGGGCCGTAATCGGTAAAACCTTTGTTTTGTTACTTGACCTACGGTAGCCGGACCGCAAACCGGATGGATTCCCTACACCAAACAGTCATGGGGTAGTTGGGAATGTTGACTGGGGAGAATCCCTTACTGTTGTTTCCTGTGAATTTCCAAGCCTCAACACAATCCTGGAAATATCTCCGGTGCTACTTAGTTATTACTAAGGGCCATCCCAATCAATAACTTCTCACACTGCCTCGTGCTTAACTCCCTTATAAGAGGAGGATCCTGAGAAACACTAATTATACCAAGGAATTTCACATTCTCACCTAGACAGACACATACATGTTGTTGTTTAGTGGTCTTGGATAATTTACTCATAATGAATGATTCCAAGACCCTAAAACCTATTCTTGTTGATGCACCCTATAAAAGAAAAGAGTGTAATTGTAACGTCCCTGACCCTCCAACGGGTGAAGAAGACGCTACTAACACCAAACAAACGGGAAAAAGGCCCCATGAACATGAACAGTGATAAATGCTGATAGTAAAAGCTTAACATAATACATACGAAGATGCATAAAACATACAAGGATACATAGTTACTCAACATTCAGTGGAATCAAACATATACATTCCAGCATTCAACATGTTCATCATAATTCATGAAACAGTAGATATAATTGTAGAGATGAAATAGTTCGGAATACTTATCTTTTAGTGAAGAACTCACCCCGCAACCAGCTACGTCGCTGCAACATTCCACCCAACCATAGGCCATCGTGCTCATCAATCTCTCAACAACACTGTCACCCCCGAGCTGGGCATGATTCCTCAAGGAATAAGAGTCAATGCAGGCTTACACATAGCCAAGGTACACAAATCATCTAAGCCCACAAAACAGGGCTTACCAGGTCGTCAAGGAGCTAGGAAAGGCTAAATTCTAAGCCATTGGCCTCAAACACCAATTTTCTCAAGCATACCCCACCTCTAATCCCACTCTCAACAGTCTGAAGACTAACCACTGCATACCGTAGCAAAACAACCCATTCACAACTCTGTGAAGAAGGCAAAGACAACCGGGTGACAATCCCAAACAAAAGGTGAAACACGGTTCAGATCCATAAGACAACTCAGGGTTGTTCATGGCCCTATCATGGCCAAAACAACTCAATATCAAGCCAAAATCAGGGTACATCAGCAGCCAAAACTCACAAAGAAAACTATGGCAACCTTAAATAGTCCCAAAACAGGGGAGAAGCCAAACTCCCAGCATGGACAGAGGAAAAATCAGCTAATGAGTGTGGAAATCAATATCCAGCCAACATCCATGAGCCCATAGCACACACAATCCCCAATGTAATGGATGGAGAACTTACATAGGTAGCAAAGGGGAAAAGAACAAACTCTCAACCTGTGCATAAAGGAAAAGACACAGCCTAGGCAAACATGGAAGAAACATAGCGGTCTCCAGCTCACAATCCACCACAAAGGATGGAAAAACAATACACAGCTCGATATTGCTAAAGGAAAACCAATTCTTTGTGTGAATGGAAGGAACACCAGCACAAACCCACAAACAACGTGAAACAGGGAAAACAAACCCCCAAACAAGAAATCGCACCCTTCCTTAACTCGCCTCTACGTGAGGAGGAGATCAGTCCCTTGTTACTGTCCCTTCGTGAGAGTGAACCCCCTCAAAAATCCCAAGACAGTGCGTAGTGATGGTTCCCTTACCCACGTGAAGGTGGAGAGAGGACTGGTAGACTGAGTGTGTGGAAAAGACTGATAGTCCTGCCACCCTCCACTTCCAGTAATAAATGCCTCAACAACTCAGCAGAACATTAAAAAGGTGGTTGGATAAGACAAGGGAAGGTGGGAAAAATGGATAGGGTGATGACATGTATATTTTTCCCCCATGACTCAAGGTTCATCATCCCCCCCCCCTTATCCTTTGGAATCATGCCCTTTTCATTTTAATGTTACAGCATCGTAGCTGGCTATAGGTTTAGTTTAATTGATTTGCATATTTACATGATGACAAAATATAATGCACCGTATAGCATGATATACCATCGGCAACTATCCCTATTGCCAAAACATACACAACCAAATTGATGGTGGGCCTTTTTCCTTTAGCTCCTCACCATGATTAATTACATCATATACTTTTAATGCAAACAGGGTCAAACATGAGGTGTTACAGTAATTCATTTTATTATGTGTTGATTTTGATTGGCTGTAATTACTCAAAGGGAAATGGCCATGCAACTAATGACATTATCACTCAGCAGTGAAATAAATATGCACACCATAAGAAACAATGCTAAGTGCAATCTTTGTCAAATGAAAAATAGGGTATGCCACTACATGAGATGCATAAATATATATTCCTTTCTGAAAGCCAATGCAATCCTTCCTATATGAAACCCTACATAAAACTCTCATCCAAGCAATCCAATGCAAATACCTCCTCAAATCCATAGGCAATATGCAACTAAGAGTGAAACTACTTTGTATTTTTCAATATAAAAGAATGAAAAATGCAATAAAAGTCATCTGAAACTCTCAGTCTTTGCAACAAGTATAAAACACAAGCCCAGTAAGACACCGAGACAAAAAAAGAGTAATGCACTAATGGCAAAATGAAAAGGATAAATGACTGAAACTACTTTCAAAGAAAAATCAATGAAAAAGGCGGTCTTCGGTCACAAAAGAAGCATCCAATAGACAACATCAGACCCAAGGAAGACCCAACCCCACTCACAACCCACCCAACAACTTCCCACAATATCAAACTCACCAAAAGGGAGGATGTACATGACTGTTTAAAGAACAACTGCGTATATAGGCAAATTTTGGCCAAAAAGCTACATGTATACACGGATTTTGGCCAAAAACCTATGTGTATACATGACTTTTAGACAAAAACCTATGTATACAAAGAAGGAAGTGGAAAAAAGTAGGCCAAGGGTCAAACCAATAAAGGGGAGTGTCGATGGATGAACATACTATAAAATTCAACACAGAACCAAGGAGAAATAAAGAGCAAGTCAAGAATATCAAGCACATTGTGCCCCCAACCCCAAACAAAAACAAGTAACGTCCCCATTGGAGTCGCCAATTCTATTACGGAGAGAAATTCCTATATTTTGGGGTACCACAACAGATAGCTTGACTACAAAAATCAATCCTTTCCTATATGCAAGAGAAATCAAAGATTTATCACTAAAGGATCACGGTTTGTACCTTATTTTAGATGATTTATGTAGATCCCCATTGAGCTTTCCAACTCCAGCTTGTATTTATACAGTGCTTCCTCAACAATCAGCAAAAATGACAAGCATGTTATATATAATTACGTTATCTCTACTCTACCATATATTATCAATAACATACAAGCATTTGAAATCATCCATGGATAAAATACTCATTCAAATACACATTAATGGATAGGAAAATATATTTCTATTAATATAAAAATAGAGATTACAAGAGTGACAACCTCTATCGGCACATCTGCGAATCGGAGAAATTGAGTCCCCCACTTGGGCCTCCACAACTTCAATCCTCCATCTCTCGATAGAAAGCTCACAAGCAAAAGACAAGCTTGGGAAGAACACAAAAGTGCTCCAAGGGACAAAGGGATGCAGACTCAAGTATAAGCTCCGGCAACAATGGACTATAGTTTCATTTCTCTTAGTTCTCTCATATGCTTCAATGTATCCAAAGGGTTCCTTATATATCTCTTCAATGGGGCAATGAAGGGTCAAATTTGAGCAATCTCAAGGCATATGGAAGGCCAGGAGACAAGTTAGTCGAATCCACATCAAAAAAAACTCCAAAAGAATTTGTCCTTTTGGACACATCCTGATGTACACGGTTTTAGAGGTCAAACCCACGTATATACGCGAGAAAGGGATTAAAAGTCACGTATGGAAATTTAAGAATGTTTTTAGGGATGATATTGGAAACATGAAAGGTATAAAAATGGTCCATGGGGTCTAAGGAGTTAGCAAAGGGACAGGAAAGGCCATAAAAGTCTGATTCACCATCTATGGTAAAATCAGCTATAACAGTTTTGGTTCCGGAGCTCGTTGATCTAGGGTTTGTCAGAGAAACCCTAATTTTCAAAACTTGGAATTTTTCAGATTCGATTGGATAGAAAGATAGAACTCTTCAATGTGAGCTATCCAATGTACTCCTTTTTTGAAAATAGTGGAGGGAAGCTCCTGGAACATGAAGCTCTAGTTTTCCAATTTCTTCTGCAAAAATGCCTAATACTGTTTATATTATATCTCTGACATTACATCTCGTATTTGTTTTAAAATTCACACAAAGGTAGGATAACCTATAGGTTTTACAAAAACATAGGTTTCATCAGAGTTGGTTTCACCAATTGGGACTTATGATCATTTTCCCAAGGTGACCTGTTTCAGGACTGTTTAGCATAGCGAAGTTGTATAGACTGCCATGTGTCACTGTTTCATCATCGAGGTCTAAAACTTCTACCACATATGTTAGATTCTATGAAATTTCTGGAACAGCTTCCAAAATTTCATTTGGACCTTTTTATCCTGAGATATAGCAATTCTACACAGGTGTCCTGTTTAGGGATGAATCTTGGAAGAGGCTAGAACCCTAATTTGGAGGGATCATATCTCCTACAATATAGTGAATCTGAGGCTGAAATTTGGATACAGTGTAAATAAGGATGTTATATTCAACATATGAAAGTTTTCACTCCTAATCCTTCTCCAATCCCTATATAGAGAGAATGTACCAAAACTTATTAGTTTTAATATTTAGGGTCTTTTCATCTCGGGGTCAAACTAGGGTTTGACTTTCCTTGAGTTACGCCCAACCAAAAATATCAACCCAGGTATATAAAATTAGATTTTGATGAGGATATAAATCCTATGCTAGGCTCAGTAAAAATTCCTCTTCTGTAAAAAGCCCTAATTTCCCACACTGAAAACTGAAAATGCTCGAAATCGAATTCCACTTCAACAGAAAGATGTGCCCTTCAATGGAGATTCATCCTAGCATACTTTTGGTGATGGATTGTGGAGAGAGAAGTTATACCCAAATTATATCACCACCATGTGATAAGACCCTTAACTCCCATGTTTTCCCTTAATCCCAACACTTAGAGTGGAAACCTACTATGTTTGTCAATTCTACATGAAAAAACTCAGCACCACACTTTCCTTGTGGCCCATGAGTGGTACCTTGCTCACACCACCCTATCCTACTTTCCATAAGTGGTGCCACTGTCTATGGTCTTTGCTCCATAATCATTTCTCATCTAAACCACTCTATCATAAGAGAAGAAAAGCGGTACCCTGGGTAAAATGGGAAAAAGAGAAGTTTCTTGAGGCTTCTAGATCATGAGCCTTGTGTCCTCCCTTATCCCTATCATTGATGGTTAGTTGACCTCGAGATCCCCCATCATAGGATCTTAGAAGCCACCTCATCCAAAAATATCTTAACTATCCCTATCCATTGAGCCTTATAAATACAAGCTCATGTCCATAGTTGAGGGGGAGAACTAGAGAGGTATTGTTATGTTGTTGGATTGACCACTTAGCCCAAGCCATTAGAGAGCATAGAGAGAAAAGTTGGAGCTTATGGGGATGAAGTGTTTATTTCATGGAGATGCTTTTTGACACTAAGGAAATGGTTGTAAGCTTCTCAATACATCTTTAATGCAAAGCTGATTTTCATCCCACGTTACTATTGTTTTGATTTCACATGTACGTGTTGTTAGATTCCTTAGTCACTAACATGGATAAGTAGATGATTTTCTGGTAGCTTTGATGTGTTTACATGTTTGATCTGTTTGCAGGTACACAGGTTCACTATCAAAGCCACATTCTAGGTGTCTACAACATTCAGGGAAGGTCTTCACCCTTTTGTCATTCACTCATTTGTTCTAGATCTGAACCATTCAGACCAGAGGAACAACTTCTGTTCGTAAAAGGTGAAATATTCCTGGTTACAAATATGGTGACTCCGCTGGGGAACAATGCATATATCAGTTGATCTGATCTTCCTCAGTTCTTGAACTCTTATATGAAACCAGGCTCCATCTCCAACTCTCTTCAGTCAGATTTTCCATTTGACGCAGTGAATTTTGGTTTTAAACTTTCAGATCTATTCAGATCTGAATTATTTCGACTTTTTATGCTCTTTTTTACTGTCAATCCATCAATTTTTCCCTTGATCTTTCATTCTCCTTTGTGTTTTGGATATATTCAGGGAACCACACTTATGTTGTTGGTGAGAAGCAGTGCCACCGCCTGAACCCTGTTAGCAGTACGTGGTGCCACCGTCTAAGTCTTTTCATCTAGAAGCGGTGCTAGTCCAGAACCACTCTGTCAAGACCCCTCTAGCGCGGTGCCAGGTAGGCGACTACTTTTTTCTTATTTTTTTTAGCAAAAATTTGAGTTTGTGTGCTTTCAACCCTGCACTGTCAGGCTTGTGTGTTAGAATCTGATTGTTATGGTTTGAATTTCTTTGGTAAAAGATTGGTTGAATTGAATAATTGAAAAGATATATTAGGTTTGTTGATTTTTTCAATTGCTTCAGTGCTTGTTGGTTGCAATTGTGAAAGGATTTATTTTTTTAAAGCTTAGGTTTTAGTGAGCTCTCTTTTCATTTCTATTATATATATTGAAAGAAAAACTTTTAATTAGCATCTTGATTTCATTTTTTTGTTTCCATAGAAGACTTCTTTTTGCTTGTTTAAAAAGAAAATTTTTGACTGAGATTAGATCATTATCATTAGTGAGCATAAGACATTGGATCTCTGATTGCCCTCATAAGCTTTCAGGTTCTTTATGTTCTTTTGTCTCTTTTGCATCAATACTATCTCACCAAAATAAAAATATTGTAGTTTTAAGTTAGATCTATCTATGTTTTAAGGAAAATTGAAAAATAGAGTGCATATGCATATAGTGTGCTTGTTTTTTCTTTTAGGAAAAGAGACTCTTCCCCTTTTGATTGCTTTCAGAAAAGATAAATGAGTTTGGAAAGTGTTGCTTGTTTTTTATTTGTTCAAGATTGTTTGGAAATTTTTGGTTTTAAAACAAAAGAAAATACTCTCTTTCCCTCTCATAGGTAGGCATAGCATGAATGGTAAAATGAAAAAATTGCATATGCATACTACATGGTTTTACTTTTTCTGTCAAAACTCCATGCATTCACCTAACTATCCACTCCAAAATTAATGGTAGTTATAGGATAAAATTTACATAGCAATTTGAGTGATAGGTTGGAGACATGTTCGGGCATTTTTAAGCGTAGGAGCTATCGTTACTCGTTCGCATTACATCCTGGGACTCACGCGGTTCTTCCATGTATCGTCAGTATATCGAACTACCTTTCACATACCCTTGAGGTATATAGAAAGGTACTTCATGTACTCGATTGTATATCAGAAGGCCCCTTATGTACGGTTATGCATTAGACAGCACTACTACCGATTTGAGCTCCCATGTACCTTGCGTATATCGAGAGCCCCCACTAGGATACCTTATCCATCTGAAAAAATCCCTTTGTCCCTCTTGCTTGGATCCATACACCAAAAACAACAGTCGGGGAGATTACTATGCACATACCCTTGAGGTATATCACGACTGGAACCTTCTTAACAATCTTGGTGAGAGACCTGACTATCTGAACTCCTCTTGTCATTTAAGTTTGCTTGTTTGACCTATAGCTTGAGTAGGGAAATTTTGGGTGTGTTTTCTAGATTTTTGAGACCCTAGTTTAGATAGGAGCTGTACAAACTGGCCGAACTAAGACAGTCCAGAAGAGCATGGGGCTTTCCACCTAATTTTATTCCTGTTTCAGGAGAAAATCCAATGGAAGCTATCGACCAAGGAGCTACTACCACCTCCCAAGTGGGAGAGAATGTGGTTATAGAAAGTGGAGGAACATATCCTTCACACTCGCCTCCCTTGGTCCAACAACCTTCTCGGGGTAATACTTCGTTCCATTCTCCCATAGAAGGTCATGTTGATGATACTACCCATCCGAATTATGGTCCCAATGATCCATTTTGGGATACCTCTATAGGACAAGACATTACCTCATTTGGCATCCATTTAAAATTTTGAAGAAGTTTCTCTAAATGAAGAAGAATGTAGACAATACCACGCAGCCATTCTCCATGCATAGGAGATTGAAAATAAAATAGATGACATATTGGGCACACCACAATCACATTCCACAGCCATTCCTATGGGATATCGTTCACTTGTCTATTCTATGAGACCCATTGAATCGATTCTAAATTGCACAGTGACTCCACATAACATAGGTCAAGCTACCAACCCCACCACCTCCCATATTATGTATGTTCCTAATCCTCCCAGGTCTTCTGCACCTAGGACTCAACCTTCAATTCATGTTTCTTCATTACCTTCTAGTGCTAGGGGGAAACCCCCGACACGACCTACGTTATCTGGCACCAGAATTGTACCTAGTCAAGGATAGACCTTTGGTATAGAGAAATCTAGAGTTTATGTCCCTTCCACCCACACTAATGTGGTTAACCCCCCATCTAGTTCAGGTCATCCCTTGGGGGCACAACCTGTAACCAATCAAACCTCTTGGGGTTATGGTTATATAGAAAATCAAGTACCTGTGGGAAACATAAAATATCCACCCAACCCTACAGGAATGCCTTACAATGTAATTCCATATCCCAGTAATAGTTTCACACCATGGGGGCAACCTAAATTGTCCTACATGCCAGCTATGGGGGGGATCCCTATACATACTACGAGAGGTGTCATAGGACTACCTTATGGAGGCACTCCCCCTGAGGGGGGGCCTAATGGTCTTGGAGGACATGGTGGATTTCCTCCTTATGGTCCTAGTCGTCCTGGTGGTCCTAGAGGGCCTGATAGCTTTCCTCTTAATGGCCCTAGAGGGTCTCCTGGCCCTCCTCTTGGTGGTTGCGGAGGCTCTGGAGGTTTACCTCCTAGAGGTCTTGGAGGGTCTGGTGGTCCACCACTTGGTGGTCCCAATGGTCCTGGTGGTCCCGGAGGCCCTCGTGGTCCTAACAGTCCTAATCCCAGAAATCAACCCCATGCAGGTGGATTTTTCGGTAGTTCTTCCTCACGACAACCTGTATACCAGTCTACCTATGGTCCTACTGGTAATTATATGCCATATCAATATTACCAATATGTACAACCTAACCATCACTTACCTTTCCTAGCAACTTTGGACTTGCATGATTTGTCTAAGTTGATTAATGACCCCATTCGACATAACCCCTCGTCACCTCCCATTCCGGTAAAGCTACCATCGGACATCCCAAAGTTCAATGGGAAGCAAGGAGATGATCCAAAAAACCATGTCATGACATTCCATCTGTGGTGTTCCTTAAACAACCTTATGGATGATTAAGTTCGTTTACAACTCTTTCAGTAAACGTTGGCCGGTACAACCGCGAAATGGTACATTGAACTTTCACAACATTCGTTTGTGGATTTTGGCTCATTGTCAATTGTATTGCTTACATACTTTCAGCTTCCTGTTCGTTATGAAATGGGTACTGATCTCTTAAATTCTCTCAGATAGAACACCTCCACCCACATATCCGATCATATCCATCAGTGGAGAAGGCAGAGAATACTTATTAAGGCTCCTATTCTAGATCAGTTATTAGCTGATTAGTTTACCAAATATTTGTTTCCTCCAATTACCCGAGATATAGCTACGGGTGGTGCTGTTACTGAAGAGAAAACCATTAGTCGATCCCAATATCTAGACTTGGTCTATTCCTAGTCCAAAATTATGTATGACTTGATTCTCAAGCTCCTCTCCCAAGCATCGATCATGCAAATCCACCAGCTAAAATACCTGTTGATGGGATTGTTGGTTCAATCCAGTCCCCGTCGGCAGCAAAACCTGCCAAGAAACCCCAAAATGCCACCCCTACTCCTTAGACTCCCAAGGTTTTCGTCGAGGTTAATTCTATTAAGATTGTTCAAAACTCCAGCAATAATAAAAAAGAAAGGTAAAATTAAAAATAAAAAACTTGGAAACCAACAAGAGAATCCAAAACCAACCACCAATGATAACGATAAAGGGAATAGAAAAGAAAAGTATCCATGTATGCTATGCGGTGGTGACCATTTCACAAAAGGGTGTCCCCGTCAGGACGAAATCACCCAATTTTCAAAAAGTAATCTTGCACCCGTAGTTCTCACATATCATTTTCCCTCTCAACAACAACTGATAGACCACATGTCTATGCAGGGAAACTCTAGATTGTCAGAGGAAATTTGCATGATGTCCTAGGATATCATTAGTTTGCAAACTTGAAGTCAGAATTATGACAAACCCACAGACAAGAAAGAAGATCATTCTTCTTCAAGAAAAGCTCCCTCTACTAGTTCTCCCGAATCCTCATCTACTCCCCCCTAACCATCAAGAATCCTACTCTCGATATGGTTTTTCATCCACCCAAGAGTACTCTTAGGAAGGCTGTGTTTAACCCTAATGCTTGAGCTGCTCAATTTTATAATGTAGTTGAAGATATCGATTAGGAACCATGTGCAATTTCTACCTTAGAAGTGCTCCAAAGTTGTCCTACATAGCGCAAAAACCTGTTAACTGTGTTAGGAGCTTTAGACCCAGAGAATACTAATTTGATTCATTTCAATGTCGAAAACTATATGTCTAGACTAACTCACAAACTTGCTTTCCAAATCATCATGAAAGTAGTTGGAAAGAAGGTCTTTAGGACTGTCTTTGATGAAGGAGTTTCAACTTCAGTTTTGTCCTTGTCTTGTTGGAAAGCTATCGGCTCTCCCGAGCTTGTAACATCACCTGTGACTTTGAAAGCCTTTGATGGACGAGGTTTCCAGCCCCACAATCTCATATTATCCCTTGCAGTTGAGCTTGGGGGAAAAACTGTTTCTATTCAAGTAGAAGTATTGTATGCCTCGTTAGATTACAACCTCCTTCTAGGAATAAATTTGTTTTATGCCATGACTGTTGTCGCTTCAACGGTATTTCGAACAGTCCAATTTCCACATCTAGGGAGAATTGTTACCATTGAAAAGATTGATTTCTGTATGCCGAATGTTACTACCTCTACAACTAATAACATCCCTATGTTAGGCCAATCCCCTCCTCCTTACCAGTGGATTGGGGTAGGCATGTTGAAGGACTCGTCCCTTATGGTGATTTTTCCCTCCACTCCTCCTAACATGGACATAGCAACAGTAAATATGATTGTATGATTTTATTGTGAGCCCAAGGGCAAACAAATTGTTGAGATACATGAAGAAATGTACAACGTCGTTCAAACCCTTTTTGATGATCATACCGATGAACTTCATCTGGTGGCTTCAGATCCTTACCCCCTTCCCTACTGGTTAGAACCATCTCTTCCTATTCTAGATTTTCTCTCTAATACTTCTCCCTCCAATGAGTCCATTATGGAGATCATGAATACGAATGAGCCTATCTGGGAGGATCACCATCATAGATCCTCATTCCTCCCCAATACCAATTTGACAGACCATGATTTTGCATCCCTGTTTTCCAGTGATATTGTCAACGCACCTCAAAGTCATATATTGTTGCAAGACATAGATTCTGAAGGAAACCTTTGCAACATTACTATTACAAATCCAATTGACATATCAACCAAGCTTGGTACAATCAAGCATGCCCATGTTGGGTAAAACTACTCGGTAGATGATTCTAAAGCATACAAGGCACTTTTCAAAGAATTCCGTGATATTTTTGCCTACTCTTATGAAGAAATGTCGGAGATAGACCCATCCATTATGGTCCATGAAATTAAAACCTATCCCATGGCTAAACCTATCAGGAAAAAACTAAGGCAATTCCATCCACGGAAGGCCGCAACTATTAAAGCTGAAATAGAGAAACTTCTCAAAGCTAGGTTTATTTATCCTGTACCCCTGACGGAATGGGTATCGAACATTGTCCCTGTCAATAAAAAGCAGGGCACCATTAGAGTCTGTATCGATTTTACAGACTTGAATAAAGCTTGTCCCAAGGACAACTTTCCTACTCCACATATCGATCAGATTATCGACAACTGTGCCGGAAGTGTCATTTTCTCATTCATGGATGGATTTTCTGGCTATAATTAGATTGAGATATTACCCATCGATCAGCACAAGATAGCATTCATTTTCCCATGGGGAATCTTTGCAGATAGGAAGTTACCTTTTGGCTTGAAAAATGCTGGAACCACTTTCCAGCGTGCGATGTCCTATGCGTTTCATGACAGTAAACATATTGTTGAAGCGTACCTTGAAGACCTCCCTGCTCATTCACAGGGACGGTAGGACCACCCTCGTCATCTTAGAGATATTTTCCTGAGATGCGACCATGATAATATACAGCTCAATCACCATAAATGTGTTTTTTGCATTGAGATGGGATGCCTGTTAGGTTGTGTGGTCTCTAAGGATGGAATCCAGATAGACCCTTTGAAAATGGCCTCCATTTTAGCTCTACCATCCCCAACCAATATTCTTGAACTCCAAATTTTGCAAGGGAATGAAAACTTCCTCCATCATTTCATGTGCAATTTTGTAGAGAAAACGCACAATTATATGCATCTCCTTAACAAGGACACTCTATTCTTCTGGGATGACCAAGCCCAACGCGCCTTTGATAATCTCAAACACGCTTTGACTCATTCACCCATGATACACCCCCTATATTATTCAAAGGACTTTCTATTATATATTGCTGCCTCCACTACTACCATCGCTATGGTTTTGGTGCAGGAAAATCCCGATGGCTAGGAGCATGTGATTTACTATGCTAGTAAGAATCTTACGGATTCTGGAACCCGATATTCACATGTGGAGAAGTTATCATTGGACACAATCATTGTTGTACAAAGATTTTGTCACTACATTTTGCTCCGCACAACCATTGTATTGGTAAAACAGAACCCCATTTATTACATTTTGACTCGTCAGGTGCTCAAGGGTAAGTACTCCTGATGGATAGTCATACTACAGGAGTTTGATCTGCAATTTTCCAAAGCTACATCAAAGAAATTCTTGGTCTTTATTGAGCTCATGTGTGATCTTCCTTGCACTTCGATGGAATCTGAGCCCAGTGATTCATTTCCGAATGAATTCCTGTTCCTGATAAGCACTATTGATGGCATGGTATGGAGATTTTATTTTTTATCTCCAAACACAAAGACTTCATCCAAATCTAATCCATGAATATTGTCGTCGTATCCATCACCACAGGAAATACTACCTCATTTTAAATGACACCTTGTATAGACATGGGATTGATTCCATTCTTCGATGATGCATCACCCATGAGGAAGCTGAACAAGTGTTGAATGATTGCCACTCTGGAGCATGTGGCAGTCATCTATCTGAGATGGATACGGTCCAGAAAATCCTTTGTGTTGGCTATTTCTGGCCTTTAGTATTTAAAGACTGTCACGAGGCTATTAAGAAATCCCTACCTTGTCAACATTTTTATCCCAAAAAGTGCACTCATCTTGCTCCACTACACCCCATCATTGCCATTGGCCCATTTTAGAAATGGGGGACTGACTATATGCATTGTAACACTACCTTAGCTAGGGGGCATGTTTACAACATTGTATTCATTGACTATTTTACAAAGTGGGCTGGGGCCATGCCTACATATGTGGAAGATGGTAAGACTACCGCTCTCTTCCTGTTCAATCATGTCATAGCTAGATTCGGAGTCCTGCAGTCCATTGTTACTGATCACGGATCACATTTCCATAATCAGATAATGGAGGAACTAAGTTCCAAGCTAGTTTTTCGCCATGAAAACTCTACGCCATATTATCTACATGCTAATTGTCAGGTAGAGGCCATTAACAAAGTTTTGAAAACTATGCTTTGTCAGATGGTTGGAGACCATAAATCCAACTAGAACCATATCCTTTTCTGTGCTCTTTGGGATTACAGGACTTCGGTGAAAACAACTACTGGTTTCACACCATTCCAGCATGTCTATGGACTCGAAGCTCTCTTACCAATTCAATGTTAGATTCCATCCTTGAAACTTGTCATCAAACTTCCCCTAGACACTTTTACAGAGGAATCAATATTTTTGTGTGTAAATAACCTTGACGAAACTAGGAGAGATGCCGCCTTGGCTAATGAGGCGCATAAGAAATGCGTCAAGGTGTAGTATGATAAATCCATCCAGCCTTGTTCCTTTAATGAAGGTGACTTAGTTTTGAATTACGATCAGAGATATGACAAACTAGGGAAAGGAAATTTTGAGTCCATGTGGTACAGTCCTTTCATCATTTCTAAAGTATTAGAGAAAGGAGCCTACGAGCTCGTAGGTTACAACGAAATTCCTTTAGGGAAACCTCACAATGGGTTGTTTTGAAGAGGTACTATGCCTATATTTTTCTTAGATAGTATCCTGTATATATTTATATTTCTTGGCTTTCAATGTGCTTTGAGTATTTTCAATATGGTTTTGAGTTTAGTGTCAGTATCTGTTTATACCATGTTTTGGTCGTGCAGAGTAGATGGCTTTCTACAGCTTCACTGATGGTGCTTACTGCCACACCTTGAATCTTTCCTCATCTTCTTGGGTTCTCTATTCCCCATCTTATGATTTGGTTAGTTCAGGAGTGATTTGTATTGGTCCTGTTACCAATAATATCACCGAGTATCGAGCAGTCATAGGTCTTCTAACTAAAGCTGCCTCGTGGGATGTTCGCAATTTTGTAGTCTTGAAGGACTCACAAGTCATGGTTTGTCATCTAAACCATGTTTATACCATTAGGAATCTTGTGCTTCTCTACCTCATTCGAAGGGTACATTTGTTAGAAAGGTCATTCGAAACCATAACTTACAGGCATATCCCTAGAGAACATAATGTAGTTGCTGACTCATTAGCTAACTACATCCTAGATTGGCATATTTCCCATTCATGAAATTAAAATCAAACTTGGTTCATTGTAAATAAACGATTGAAGACACATAAAACTCCTGTAAAACTCATTCACCATTTGAGACATACAAACACCAGGTAAAAGTCTATATATATATGAACATGTTTACAAAAAATAGGTCACGAGACCTCATCTAAAGCACACAGGATTTCATACAAAAATCACCATACAAAATCCTAAAGCTATCATCTTTCAGGGGATACATTATGCATACACCGTCTAGTGATGCTCGTGGTAACACATCACTACTCGGGTTACTCTACGTAGCAGTCTACTAAACTGACCTAGTACTCTAGCTGTAGGTCTTTGATACCTCAGAGGGAGGTCATCAATGGAAGCATCAGGGATGTCTAGGGTCAATTTCTCCAGGTTTTTCCTCTAACTCCCCAGTCTACATCATCACCTTGTGGTACGAAACGGGCCCCGACTCGTCTATCCAGTGAGGAAGATCCTCCAGGTCTTACTGCTATGACATCTGCATGATAACATTCAAGTCTCGTTACTTAACATAAAAAAATATAAAACATAAAAACACTATTTCCGTTTTAGGGTTTTGATTCTAACTGAGGTCACCCCATTGTCCACCAGGTGGGAGCGGTAGGTCAAGGTCTTCGTTGAAGTCTGCACCTGCATATGCATAATCCTTTACCACGAGGATCTGATCTCTCAGCCATCGAAAGAACAGGTCAATGAAATTCACCTTCCCCTTTCCCTCTCTAGTACGAGCCATAATCTAGACCCACCTATACATGCGAGGGTGCCATGCATAAAAACCACTTGTGGTCTCATCTGTGGTACCCGTTTGAAGAAGAAGCAGGCTAGAATGGAACCAAAACTAAACTGCTTCAGTTCCCCTTGCTAACACTTGGTTGGCTGATCCTTGAATATTGGCAGTAGGTATTTCACCCAGTTGAATGTTGTAGACGGCATGGCCTCTATGGGATAGAGTATATCTGCCCTGGAAACCTAGTGCAGTTTCTAGCTTCCCGCAACTCTCTACATGGTAAATAATATAGTCAGGAGAGGTCCATCCATCACTACTTTTATGGGGATTTTCTTTTTTGATGTCCTTGTCTGAGGAATGTAGTGACAGTCTATCAACTCCTCTATAGTGATGTCCCCTCCGCAGCAACTAGTCAGCAAGATAGGAGCACCCCATCTCGAAAGTCCATCTAGGAAGTAGATATCCTCTACCTCAACTAGCAGAATATGAGCACCAACCTTGAAATGGTGTTGCTCCGAATTCCACATCCGAAGTATATGCTCTAGAAATCGTTGATGTGATACCATGCTGGGCATGTTGAAGAATTTTAGGATTCCACAATATCTCATTGCGGCTATGCAAGCCACATTCCTTTCGGCGAAGGCGTCATCATTATCGTGCTGTCTATCTTCCCATATGACCATTTTTTATTAGCTAAAACCTGCCAAAAACAATCAAAAGGCCCATTAGAATCATTCTTAATCATTCTGATCAAATGAAATGGTCTATTTTTTCTTGTGTAATTAGTTTTACTTCTTTACGGCTAGAATTGCCTGCGCTCCATTGAATACAGGTGGTGGCACCACCTATTCACTTTGTTTTCGGTGCAGTTTTAGTAAGGTACCACGTATCCTACAAGGGATAAGCATAGTGCCTTCTTCCACTATTTTAGGGCTTGCCATACAAGCCCAAAACACCATTAAGAATCAAAATTAAAGGCATAAGATGAAAGAGTAGGGTCTAGGCTATTACCTGGAACTGACAGCACTCGAATCTGACAGTGGAAACTCCCGATATCAACAACTAAAAATCTAGCTAGGAAAGTGCTCCAGATGCTCTCCACTATGGGTAAATAGTAAAATGTTTTGATTTTTCACTATTTACATGACTTTTATACACATTTTTGGGTTTTACATGCTATAGTTTTGATTTAAAATCGCTTATTACTCAAAATTTATCAGTTGTAATCCCTTAAGGTTAGTCGTTGGTGCATTTAACACTTGTTTTGAGTCATTGCAGGATAGAAGAACAGTAGCAGTAAAGTTTTTGGAGTTCGTTTTTTACTTTTTCGTACTACCATAAAACAGAAAAGGTCATCGAGTGTTTATTTCAACACTTTGGTCACGCTCTCAAAAATTAGTATCAAAGGTCCGAGTCTGTTTCTAATTCTTTTCAGGCTCATAAAATCTCTCATTGTGAAAAGAGACCTAATGGAGTCTTCTTTAAACTCTTTTCGGGATCCTTAAATACGAAAAGATTGCCAAGCGACCTTGTCTTCTTCATGCTCATTAAAGAATTTGAAGACTCATCTCTCCAACGGTACATTATCTCTTTTCAGTTCGGATAGACTATTTACGAAAAAGGAACACTTTAGCCAATCATGAATGGAAGAGTTCTCTAAGGTATAATTTTATAATTTTTCGGGCCTTAGGTACTAAATCATACGAAAAAGGACACCTTTGGAGTCTTCTTTTATGGTCGTTTAGACTCTCTAAACATGAAAGATACCGAGTTTTCTTTCATTGGACTCATTAAATTAAACATTGAGAGACCCACTTTTGGGAATGAATCCCTCCTATCTCAGGTTCGTAAAACATATGATTTTTGACTTGTCTTTGAATGAGCTATACTGAGTGTTTGTTACCCTCTTTGAACTCCTAAAACAAAAAAGAGGCACTCATCGATCATGATGGGGGAAATGGGAAGGGAATCATTTTGCAAGTTAATGGCAGTAGTTTGTCATTACCTTTGAACATGGCACTTGTCTACATATCATTTCAGTCAATTGGGTATTCTGCTGATCTCTCTGACAACCCACTTTCATGAGTCATGCCACTCCTTTGATTCTATCAAAATAATGCATTGTTCATTGTCGCATTATTTGTTTATCTGGTTTAGTCATGCTGCCAAGTCTTTTGTCGTGCCACCCGATGTTCAAAGGGAAGTTGAAGAAGTTTACCTCTGCAGTCAAAATAGTCTCTGTGTCAGTACTTTTGAGTCAGTCTTATGGTTACTGTATTCACATCATTCCAAAACTATGTTTCAAGTTTCATGTCATCGATGTGGGACTCATCATGGCCCTCCTTCGATGAGACTATTCCTGTCGACATCAACTCATCATCTGAGAAATAGTCTTAGAAACAAAAACTTAGTACCTTGAGATCTATATGCCCTAATGACAGATTCTCTCACTCTCGACATAGGTTCAAATCATTGACCTTTGATCGATAGAATCAACTGGGTGTTCGACATCAGGACATCTATTCATGCTCAGTAGATTGTACTAGGGTACCTTGTGTTAACACCCAAAAATGGTTAACTACCTCATCTATCTCACTACATGACTCATTTGTCCATTTGCCTACCTTATTTCCCTGAAAATACCACTAAAAAGCCTCCAAAAGGCCTAAAATGCCTCTAAAAGGCCATAAAACCATCTAAAAAGCCTCCAAAAGGCCTAAAATACCTCCAAAAGGCCAAAAAACCCATTTTTCCTCCAAAAATGTCCAAAATTCCTCTAAAAATAGCAAAAATCCCCAAAACGGAAGAAAAAATATAAAATAATGAGGAAAAGAGGAAAAATCCCTAAACAAGCTGCCCTAAACCATATGGTTTCCAAAACCATGGGCCAGCATTCCACCACTAAAAAACTATAAATAAGTGGTGGAGACCCCTCATTTAACATCCACAGTCATAAGCATCCTGCCTCTGCCGAAATTATTCTCGAAACCCTAGCTTACCATCAAGCTACTTTCACCATTGAGAACTCTTTTGGCCCATTTCCACCACCGGAAAAGGAGAAGAAGCAGCTTGGAGCTCGAAGCCACCGACATCGGACCAGCGCAATGGACTCCACCAACCTCCTCATTGGAGGTAATATCAATAAAAATCACTATTATACATTCCTTTACTGTTTTTACTTCATGTCATTTACTTTTTACTTCTTTAGCTTAGTTTTTATTTCCGTCTATTTTTGTTTACATCATTGAACTACTACTAAGGATTCTAGATTCCTTAGTAGGTGCTCATCAGCACAAGCTAGGGTGAAAACCCTAGCTACAGTTTTGGCGACTACGCTGTCTTTTTTAAGTTATTTTTCCATACTGTACTTTCGGCTGTCGTTTTCGGCTGCCGGAAACCGCATTTTTTCCTTCTGCAGCCGCGGCCCGACCGCGCATTTCAGGCCCTAACCCGCGACCAGCCCGCCGCTGTCAGTCTTTTTTCCTGCACCCCGACCACGTTTTTTCTGCCCACAGTCGTGATCCGACCGCGCCTGTTCATTACATAGGCGTGCTCCGACCGCCACTGTCAGCCTGAAACCCGCGACCTAGACCGCGCCTGTTTCCTTCAAACCCGCGATCTGCGCGCGACTGTTGCCTTCCAACCCGCAGTCCGACCGCGCGAGTCCGCCCCATACCCGCGGTCCGCGAACTGTTTTTTTTTTTACTTTGTTTCCGTGCCGAAACCCAGCCTCTTTGCCTCCATTTTTTCTGCACTTGCACAGCCACCTGTACCACTTGCAGACCTGCAGCCATTTATGTTCCTTGTTTCCAGCATTGTTTAAATTTTTAGCATTGTTTATTAAAAATATATATATATATTTTTGCATGGTAAAAGTTTTTACAGTTTTCCATACATTGTTATTCTCATTGAGTAACTGTTTTGGATTCATAACCTCACATGCACACAATCTATCCCCTAATTCAAAGTGAGACCTAAAATCTACTTAACTCAACCAACACTATAACCTCATTTGAGGAACACAAAAGAATATTGTAGTTAGGTAGGATCGGGGGGATAGGCTTCCAATAACACCCCTCGGTTCTTTACACGTGAGACATAGTTGTTGTCCTTTAGGGAACCAAAATCCCTTAGTATTTTTTGACACGGTCACCACCAGTTTGTCAGAGGGCCTCTCCCTTAGNAGAGGGCCTCTCCTTTAGGAGGGTTGAAGTCGTGAGATTGGTTCTGGAAGTCTGAGTGGAATACCGAAATCCATTCAGTAACTGAAGGGCTACCTTTCACATTTCTCGGAATATCCCTGTATAGGGAATATTGCGGTTAAAGGACCAAGCGGCAGATTCACCTTTCTGGACGTGTCATGAACAGGGTATCTTAGTTGCCATACTTCTAGGTTTGCGTACTCGGTGTCCCTCCCGGTAGGGGGATACTTTAGCCATTTGACTTTCCTATTTATATTGTCTGACTTGGATTTCATCACCTTGCAGAGGATATACTTAGTTGAGTCATAATACCATTAGCTAGGTGTTTGCATGCTCCCTTACCTCCTCTTGGTCTAGTGAGTCCACCGATTTTTCTTTTTTAGGAAACCGACTGCTTATTGGTATTCTGACCACTTTGTTGACACTCCGCCTATTGTAGCATGCAGTTACAGTAGGTGTTTTGAGTTGCTTTTTGGCCTGAGTGCCTTGTTTTTTGAGCTCTCCTTCTGCACACACGGTTGCATTAGGATTTTTGAGTTGTTTTTTCGACACCACAACCCACATATTTGAAAACCACTTGTCACCATTGACTCTCCGAGACATTCTCGTCGCCTCAGAGGCGAGCCCCCACAGCACGGTTCACTTGACACCACCCGTCATCACCGTAGATCTCGAGCCCTGTCACTCGACTCCACTCGTCAGCGGCATAGGACCCCGTCACCAGATTCCGAGCACACTCTTTACACTACCCCCACTAGCTCCATGGCTGACGTGAATCCCAACCCCTCCATTACAGGGACCACCGGTGGTACATCCGCCACTATACCAGTTACTACACCTATCCTGGGTATGCCATCCACAGGAGGCCCGTCTACCATTCCCCTCACCGTACCTATTCCTACGGTAGGAATACCCATACCCACTCCATTAGTAACTCCTACCATCCTTGGTGGCGCAGGACCTTCTCATGCCACCGTAGTCCCCCCACTTGGGGGTAACATCCCTCACATCACCCCTCCGCCTGGGGGCATGGGCCCCAATGTGGTCCAACCCACTACCGCATCACACCCTCCATCCAGTTTGCCCTATATGGCTAGCCTCAACCTACCTGACCTAGCCAGGTTAACCAATGACCCCATCCGGCACAACCCCATGTGGCCCCCCATGCCTACCAAACTCCCCTCCGACATCCCTAAGTTTGAGGGTAAAGCAAGTGAAGACCCCCAGAACCATATCATGTCTTTCCATCTATGGTGCTCCTCCAATTCCATAGTAGATGACTCCATCCACCTCCGTTTATTACATCGCACTTTCACTGGCTCAGCTGCCAAATGGTATATCGAGCAACCTCACGGAACCCACACCACCTTTACGTCCCTGGCCTCGACCTTCCTCTAGTTTTTCCAGTTGCCTGTTCGCTATGACGCAGGCGTCGAGATCCTTCTCTCATGCAGACAGAACACGGCTACCCACATCACTGACCACATCCATGAATGGCGGCGACGCCGTAGCCTATGCAAAATCAAGCTCGATGACCGGATCTTCCTAGATTGGTTCCTTAAGTCCCTCCTTCCGCTCATTTCTAAGGATGTGGCAGCCGAACGACCCCAGTCAGAGGAAGAGGCTATCCTCAAAGCCCAGCAGTTTGACCTCATTTACACCCAGTCGGGTTATCTTTACACCATCATCCCGGACGCCCCTCGAGGTGATTCCCCACATCACGATGCCCCGGGGGCATCCCATGCTGCCGATGGCATCATTGGCCGTCTCTCTTCACAGCCTCAGCCATTTTCCATAACCAGTCCTACTCCTGGACCTGAACTTTCACGGGCTACATCACAGTCCGGAGCAACCAACTCGTATGCTCACATGCCCCATACCCACGGACCTTCATGTCCACCTCAGTGTTTCGGCAATATGCCTTCCCCGGTCGCACCTCAGCCATACTACCCCCAGCAGGCTGCACCAGCTCTTGCGCCGCCCCAATCCCAACCTCATTATTATCAGCCACAGCCAGCCCCTGTGGCAAACCCACAACCCTCTCCACAGCAATATCCACAATCCCCTCAAGTAGCCGCACCAATGCAGCCTCCACCTCCATACTATCCACCGCAGCCTGCTCCCGCACCTGCGCAAACTCAAAATCCACCTACTACCCAAGGGCAGGTTTACGCCCAAGAAAACCCGCCGCAAAACCAAAACAACCAATGTAACCAGGGCCAGCAAAACCGCGGCAGGGGCCGAAATCGTGGGAACAACCAGCAACCCGAGCAAGCTGGCCAACACCCTAATCCCCCTGCTAATAATAACGCAGCCCCCACCAACCAAAACCCCGATCGCCCGCCCAAACAGGCTAAAAACCCCAACCTACGAACCAACTTCCCTTGTTCTGTTTGCGGGGTCTATGGACATTACACACATTTTTGTCCGCATATGGAGCGAGTTCAACAAATTTTGGTTGCTGATAAGCTACGCCAAGGACAGGCGGCTCCTCAAGCACCACCCAATCCCCCACAACCTCAGCAGCCACCTTTGGTCCTACAAAACCCCTTACCCAACCAAGCCTTAGTGAACACTGAACCATTGGCTCCCCCTCAAGCTAATGCGCCTATCCAACAAATCACTTACGCCGCTCCTGATCAACCCCCGTCTGACTCAGGTACCCACCATCTGTTGATGATGTCATCCGATGAGGTCAACCTCCAGACCCGTCGCAACCAATATGGCTCCACCCCGGAAGCCCCACCCGCCAATAACCCCACTAATGCTCATCCCACCGATCAGTCGTTACGTATACCTCCACCCCCACTAGACGGAGCTCCCAAAGCACCCCGTTTCCCACTTTGCCTCATCAATAACAACCCCAATGCGTGGGCTGCGTCAAACTACAACATCGTAGATGACTTAGCCCAATCTCCCGCAGCTATGTCTGCGTTAGAAGTCTTACGAAATTGCCCTTCGCAGCGTAAGACTTTACTCTCAGCCATTGGGGCTATCGATCCACATGATTCGCAGTTAATGGCATATGATTTGGACCAATCCGAACCCCGCCTGCCCTCCAACTTATCATTCCAAGTTACTGTCTCCATCCGGAATTTTGTAGTCCATCGCTGCATTATTGATGAAGGTGCCTCCACATGTGTCATGCCCATCTCCATCTGGCAGAAAATGGGATCCCCCCCTCTCCAACCATCCTCCACCGCGTTGCGAGCCTACGACGGTCGTTCAGCTCAACCACAAGGCCTGTTAACCAATGTCCCTGTCCAGCTAGCTGGTAAAATGGTCCTGATCAACATCGAGGTTATCAATGCCCAGCTTGACTACAACCTTCTACTTGGCCGCAGCTACATGTATGCTATGCGTGCAGTTGCTTCTACCATTTTTCGCATCATGATGTTCCCACATGAGGGACGCGTGGTCAAAGTTGACCAACTCACATTCTACGATCCCAAGGCCGCCGCGACACCCGAAAATGTTCTCCCCATGATTGAACACACTATCTCGGGTGACTCCAATACAGCCATTTCTTCTATAGGGCCCATGCTCCCCATAGTTGAACAACTTATTTCGGATGCCACCACCTCTTTGGTTTCTTCAATGGGGCCTGGAGTTTACTCAGACACACCAATGACATCCATTTTTCCATCACTCCCACCACCGTCATCTACTACTGAAGTGGCTGACCTATTGACTGTATCCCACCACACGAGAACCCCTGGAAATCAACCATTGTTGTTGCCGCAACCCCCTTTGGTACCTAGCCACATTGGTGCCACACCCATACATACCATACCTTTCCTCTTCCCTCCCTCAGGAGTGGTTAGCACCCTAGTCATGGCTACCCTTAGCCTCCCAGGTTTAACCTTAGGATTACCCGTTTGGTATCTTTCGCCTCCAGTTCGCCCCCCGACACCAGATGTCGTCCTGTAACCAGTCCAACCCATAGCCACTACTAGTCGCCCACCTCCCGGTGTCACTACCCCGTCAGCCCCTGCGAAACCAGCTCCCGGTGTCGCTACCCTGTCAACCCCCGCGAAACCATCCCCTAGTGGTACCAAACCCATGGGGGGCAGAGGCCCCCAACCTTACACTGCTGTCCCACCTCCTAAGACAATCCAAAACCCCCCGGTGTTTCGTGCTCCTCCCAAATGTGCGCTCTGCGATGAGTTGGGCCATGCGACTCACCTTTGTCCTCATTTACCAGCATTAAAGGAATACATGCATTCGCTTGACGACGACCCCACCATCCCGGTGGTCCATTTAGAGTCAACCCCTATGCCTCGCGACAAGTCCCTACGCACCAACCAACCATGTGCTTTATGCGATGTTTACGGGCATTACTCCCATCACTGTCCCGACATCCCCGATTTCAGGCTAGCTCTCCTCGATCTGAACACTCCGGTGTTGGAGACGGAAAACCTCACCATTCACGAGATCCTCCCCTCAGACCTGGATCCCGAGACATCTCAACTCCCCATTGTTGAGATCCACCCCCCGGAATCTTCTGCTTCAGAAGAATTCGAGAACATTTATATGTTTTCTTCCATCACCACCCCTTCAGCAACCGATCTCACAATACGAACATTCTACAGCGATGAAGAAATTCTTGAGGCTCTCACCGCCCCAGATTACCCCTGGGATGACATGCATCACCGTTCATACTTTCTCCCCGATGAACCGCCTTCTACCATTGCTCCCCAATTCGCTGTGGAATCCAAAGACTTCCTTCCCCCGAGGGTCAATTGGTTCAAGGACCCTATTCCTGCTCCTGACGCCTTCGAAGAAGGTAACATGGCCAACATATCACCGGTTATCCAAATCGATCTTGCTGCCCCCGGGG